>SJYQ01044282.1:82676-94966 GCA_006410935.1 Redunca redunca
CAGATATGCAGATGACACCACCCTTATGGCAGAAAGTGAAGAAGAGCTAAAAAGCCTCTTGATGAAAGTGAAAGAGGAGAGTGAAAAAGTTGGCTTAAAGCTCAACATTCAGAGAACAAAGATCATGGCATCTAGTCCCATCACTTCATGGGAAANTGAAATTAAAAGATGCTTACTCCTTGGAAGAAAAGTTATGACCAACCTAGATAGTATATTCAAAAGCAGAGACATTACTTTGCCAACTAAGGTCCGTCTAGTCAAGGCTATGGTTTTTCCAGTAGTCATGTGTGGGTGTGAGAGTTGGACTGTGAAGAAGGCAGAGTGCTGAAGAATTTATTCTTTTGAACTGTGGTGTTGGAGAAGACTCTTGAGAGTCCCTTGGACTGCAAGGAGATCCAACCAGTCCATTCTGAAGGAGATCAACCCTGGGATTTCTTTGGAAGGAATGATGCTAAAGCTGAAGCTCCAGTACTTTGGCCACCTCATGCGAAGAGTTGACTCATTGGAAAAGACTCTGATGCTGGGAGGGATTGGGAGCAGGAGGAGAAGGGGGCGACCGAGGATGAGTTGGCTGGATGGCATCACGGACACGACGGACGTGAGTCTGAGTGAACTCCGGGAGATGGTGACGGACAGTGAGGCCTGGCGTGCTGCGATTCATGGGGTTGCAAAGAGTCGGACACGACTGAGTGACTGAACTGAACTGAACTGAAGGACTGCTTCATGGAGGAAGTGCTGAGTAAGCTGAGATCTTACATCTAGGTGTGAATTATGAGGAGAGGGGACAAGAGCATGAGAAGAGAAAGGGAGAGTATTGTAGGCAGAGAACAGCATGCTCAGAGTCCCAGAGGCTGAGTAAGGAAGACAGAGACGTTGAAAGAAGACTGCTTCTTATCTTGTAGGGCTGTTGTGAGGTTTAGCTCTTAGAACAGTGTCTGTCACAGAGTATTCCATAAATATAAGAAATTATTACTGGGCCTGGAGCATAGAATTAAGTGTGAGGATGAAAAGAGGTGAGAAATAAGGCTACACAAGTAAGCAGAAAACTATAGATTCTGTACTAGGCATTTAGCCTTAATCCAGAAGTCACTGGCAAACTCACAGATTGTGAATAGTGGAGTAAAATTCCTGCATTTTAGAAGGATGGGCTGAGACTAGTAGCATGGAGACAAGGCAGAAGATTGTTGTAATCACAGTCTGAACTAGATGTGGATAATGATAATGGGGAAATGTGGGTGGATTTCAAGATATTTGTAAGGTGGATGTGTCAGTTTCCTGGACTACCATAACAAATTACTACAAACAGGGAATAAAACAACAGAAGTTCATTCTTTCACAGCCAGAAGTCTGAAAGCAAGGTGTCAGTCGCAGGGTTGGTAATCCTTGTTGTTTGTTCCCTGGCTTGTAGCCTCATAACTCTGGTAACTCTCTCCATCTTCACTGGCCTTCTCCCGATGCCTGCATCTCACATCTCCCTCTTCATCCTCCTCTCCTTTCTCACATAAGGAGCCCGGTCATTGGATTTAGGGCCCATCCAAAATCCAGGATGCTCTTATCTTGAGACAGTTTTGATCATACCTGCAAAAAGCCTGTTTCGAAATAAAGTCACATTCAAAGCACCGGGAGTTTAGGACATGGATATATGTTTTGGGGAGAGGGGGACACAATTTGACCCAACATAGTAGAATTAATGGAATCCTACTGATTGGCTGGATGGCAGTGAGGGGTTTGAGGGGAAGGGGAAACCAGGGGTAACATCCATGAACAACTGGGTGGCGGATGGTGCCGTTTACTAAGTAACAGTGTAGGAGAAACAGGTTTAGAGGAAGAAAGTGACATCTTTATTTTGAGATGCTTGTGGAAATCCAAGCGGGGTCAGGTAGCAGTTGGTCATGTAAATTGTGAGTCCAGTGGATGGAGAGGGGGGCTGGGCGTACAGTTTCGGGTGATAACTGAAACTATGGACATGAGTATGATTGCCAAGGGAGAATCTGTAGAATAAGAAGAACCCTGATCAGAATTCAGACAGACAAGAGTTTTGGGGAGGGACAAGAAGAGTAGCAGTCAGGGAAGGAGTAGAAATCATTAAGAGAGGAAAGTCTCTGAAAAGGCCAGGGAAGAAAATGACGACAGCAGGAGTGAGCTGTTTCTAAGGAGTTTCGGAGAAACCAGAATGAAAGAGGTGAGACAGTGCAAAGAGGAGAAAGAAACACTGCAAAGAGTTTGGCTGTAGGAGCAGGTAGATTGGCAGGTGATAGGAGATGCAGACAGAAGATTTTTTTCCATTTGATTTTTACTCAAGATGGGGTAGACTTGTGCCTGCTAGCAAGAAAATTCTTCAGGCCGCAGCGTTGAATGTAAAGGGCAAGTCAAAGTCATTGAGGAGGCAGGACATAGATGAGACATTATCCGCAGATAAGAAGGAATTCTTTGGCTGTCCAGTGGTTAGGACACTTCCACTGTAGGGGGCCTGGGTTTGATCCCTGGTTTGGGAACTAAGATCCACATGCCCTGAGGCATAGTCAAAAAAACAGGGACGCAAACAAACAAAAAAAGGAAAACATCTCTTCTGCTTAGTGGAGGAAGAGGGGAAAGGATGCCTATAGAAGGAGGTAAGTTTGCTGATCTGATGGTAGATGGCTATGTTTTTTCATTTATTCATTCAATAAATATTTTTGAATGCCTGGCACATGCCAGGCACTGTTCTAGATGCTAGCAATACAAAGAGAACAAAACAAGGTCTCCGTCTCCATAGAACTTACATGTCAGGCAAGTGGATAGAGAAATACATATGTATGTATTTTTCAAAGCCCCAGTAGTTGGTCTACACTATGAGAAAACGTGAAGAAGCTTAGGGAGGGAGACTTGAAAGGGTATCTGTTTAAATAGGGTGTCTAGGATCGGCCTCTTTGAGGTGGGAAATGGAAAGGCAAGGCATTAAAGATCTAGAAGGATTATTCCAGGCAGAGGAAACAACAGATGTACAGGCTCTGAGGCAGGAGTATATTCGGCAGCATCAAAGAGTAATAGTAAGGAAGCTCTCTGAAACTAATACTGTAAATCAGTTATATTTCAATTAAAAAAAAAAAAAGTAAGGCGGCCAGTAGAGCTGCAGCAGAGGAAGGCAGGAGAGAGGTGTGAGGATGGTAGGCAAGGTTCTGGTCACAGAGGTCTAGTAGGCTTTGGTGGGGGTTTTAGACCTTTAGTCTGAATGTGATGAGGACTCTTGAAAGGTTTTGGATAGAGAAGTGACCTGATATAATCTGTGAACAAATAATCGGGCTGCCTGTGCAGAATAGATGGTAGAGAACAAGAGTGAAAGTAGGGAGTTCAGTTAGGAAGTTACTACATCATCAGATGAGAGATGATGGTGGCTTGCACCTGCATGGTAGTTGTGAAAGGGTAAAGAATTAGTCCAATCCATTCTGAAAGTGATGCCCACAGGTCTTACTGAGAGACTGAAGATGGAATGTGAAATAAAGGAAGTTAAGAGCCTCAAACACCTCAGATAGAACACTGGCTAACATAGAATTGATTCCTTCAAAGAAACCCTAGCCCAGGTATATGAACGTTTGGGTGAGATAAGTGCATTACACAGAGAGAAGGGAAGGAAATGTATTGGATATATTTGCTAGATGCCTATACTATGTGATTTTTATGTGTCAACTTGTTGAATCCTCCCCACCACCTATGGTAATGTTATTCTTGATTTTAGAGATAAAAATTATAATTTAGGTTAGATTTAATAGTTTATTCAAGTCATCTTATTTGTGAATTTTAATTTGATTAACAACTAAGCTCTTGTCACTAACTTAGAAAATAACACTTTTATAGCACTAGTATTAAGTTTAATCAAATTAAGATATTTAATCTATTTTGAGGCAAACTGGTACTTAAGAAAAGTCAGCTTTAATTAGATGATAATTCAAGGATATGTATCATTTTGGGAGCAGTTCTGAGAGACTGTTTAGGTTTTCAAGGCTCTCAGAAGCTAATGGCACTAGTTATTTCATATTTCTAATCTCACTTTCTGAAGAATCATCCCTAGTACAATTTTTGCACTTATTAGGACATATGCCTTTTTTTTTTTTTTTTTGATGCATAAAGATAGATCCAGAGCTAGAGACCATTTCTCCTAAGAATTTGGGCAAGAGCTAGGAGAGGGGAAGAAGTTCATGAACACGTGCATGTTGCGATGGTAACTCTTCAGCTCTGGTGAATGAGAACTTAAGTGGGGGAACATGCCGTGCAGAAAGCTGGAGCAGGGGAACCCAGGGAAGCCTACCTATAGTCCCAAGATTCCCTAGCATCTGGACACTGAACGATGCCGAGTAAGTCTGTTTCTCTCTGGACAGGATTCTTACAAGCTGCCGGGGCAGGGCTACTTTGTTTCTTTATATTGCTCTCCCTTAATGTTTATGCTCTTTTTAACCTGGAGGAGTTTAACCCTGGACATATTTAAGTGTTCTCACCAAAACCACTGCAGGAAGAGGCAGTGGGATATAATGGAAAGGGCAAGGGCAATTCAGAGACTAAGATGGCACCTTAGCGGAGGTTCGGGAGAGGAGTGTGGACCTCAGAATGCCTGGGCTGCCCCAAATGGGCAGCCTCAAGTAGGTCATTTTCTCTGAGCCTTAGGATCCTCATTTGTTAAATAGGGATAAATGAGAGTAAAAATAGGAACTACCTCATAGGTTCCTATGAAACTAAAATGAGTCAGTCTATAAAGTACTTAGCCAAAGGTCTCCACAAGAGTTTGTTACTATTAATAAGTTTCACTATCAGTGTGACGCTAGACACTGATACCTTTTATTACTGACACTCTTGCCTTTTATTTCCTCAGCTGTACAATGATAGATAGAACTAAGTGATACTGCGGATTTCTTTACAACTTTATAGTTACGACGTTTGTTATGTATACTGTTTCTTAGGGTGATAGGAAAGAAGTAAGAAATCTTCCCATGGTAGCCACCGGGTGGCGGTAGTGAGTTTTACAGACGTCCCACTTTTGGGGGAAACTTCCTATTTTTTTCAGTAAACAACAAAAAAAGATTAATCACTCATAATCTCTATTCCCAAGGAAATACCAATCAAATTTTGATGTATAACCTTCCATCCAGGTTATTTCTTCATATATACATGTAAATTATTATTTTTCAATTTTATGAGAAATGGGGTAAAATATATTGTTTTGTAATCAGGTTTTTTTTAAAAACAAAATTATATGGTGAACATTTTCCATAGCAATTGATGTAGTTCTACATCATCATTCTTAAAAGTTCCATGGTATTCCACAGGTATTTGTTTAAACCATAATTTGTTTGAACTATCCTCTCTACTTAGCAAACACTGATTGGAAAAATTTCCAGAAGTGAAATGCCTGGGCTGTGTACCCCTTTTCTCTGTTTTTTTTTTTTTTTTTGCTTTTGCATCTGGTAGAGCAAGGTCCTTTATTAGTGCCTTCCTTCAGAATTTAATTGACTATCTAAAGCCTTTATTCTTCTTGATGACATTTTAAATCTTTTAATCAAATTCTGACCCTCTGTCTGCCCTAAAATTTTCACTGGGATTTTGATTGATACTGTGTTAAATTTACAAATTAATTTGGGGGGGTGGAATCTGCATCATTCCAATATTTTGTCTTTCCATCCAGCAGTATGGTATGCTTCTCTAGTCACTCAATTCTGTCAAGAAAATTTCAGTGTTATTTATTTTCATTTAGTTTGCTTCAGGATATTTTTGTTGTTGCTGCTGTTAATAAACATTATCTGTAAAAATATTTTTCTAATGGCTTGTGCTGGTATGTAGAAACACTATTAAATTCAGGGTTATTGATTCTGTACTTTGCCATGTTACTAAACTCACTTAATGGGTCTAATACTCTTATCTATCCTTTCACTCATTTTGTAAATACTTATTGGGTGCTTACAGTATGCAACACACTATTCTGGGTCTTGGAAGTAAGTAGTTAAAAAAAAAAAAAAAACCTGTTCTCAAGATCTTTACATTCTACTGAGAGAAAATACTAAACAAATAAATATACGACAGGTCGTACTAAGTGCTAAGAAGGTGGGAAAGCATAGTAAGAGGAGGGAAACTGACCACAAAAAACACTATTTTGGATAATGTGTTTAAAGAAGCCCCCTCTGATAAGTTGAACTTTGAGGAGAGACCTAAAATGATGTTGTTTTTCTTGGGTTTTCCCAGTAGATATTTATGTCATCATATGCCCCCCCGCACCCCACCCCACAGCAGGGTCTCCATGCTCCTGGAAGGCTGTCTGTCCAGTGGCAGTGACACCAAAGATCTAGCCTGTGAAGGAGGCTTCTAGGGTTTTCAGCCAGTGTTTCAACACCGTCAGTGTTCAAAGATTTAAATAATGGCTCTGGAAGTCTTTCCAGCCGCAACCCCACGCGGATTTTAGAGGTCCACAGAGTTCAGTGTGCTGCTGGCCAGTCTACTCCTCTTCCCCTCCCAAATCACGGGATCTACCTGCTTCACCAATATAAGCTGCCTAAAGGGGCAGCCCCAAGAGACCATTATTGCAGGCTACAAGCTGTTTGAAAGAACAATCCCAACTGGCTATAATTTCCTCTTTAAAAAAATTAGAAATAATTCCATCATAACTCACATGCCTGTTTGCCTCTTTTAACAGGTCCAGTCCATCACACGGAGTTTTAAAGTACTACTTTTACGTATTTGTCGGCTGTGCTGGGACTTGGTTGCCCTGCGGGCTCCTCTCTGGCTGTGAGCAGTGGCTGCTCTCCAGTTGCGGGGTGAGGGCTTCTCACTGCGCTGGCCTCTCTTGTGGAGCACAGGCCCTCAGGAGTTGAGGCTCCCCGGCTCTAGAAAACAGGCTCAACGATTGTGGCACTCAGGCTTTAGTTGCTCCAAAGCATGCGAGATCTTCCCGGATGAGGGATCAAACCCATGTCTCCTGGCTTGGCGGGCAGACTCTTCATCGCTGAGCCACCAGGGAAGCCCTGACATATAGGTCCTTAACCCCATAACACTTTGTTTTAATCTAGCCTAACTTCCCACTTCTCTTAATCTGTTTTGATTCTTTCATTGTGCTGTTATCAGTCAAATCCCCTATTGTCCTTAACAACTTTTCTAAGCATCCCCTTTAACTCTAACCTGGTCATCTACTGTAATACTGTTTCCTTGCAATACTCTCAAGTTGTGGCTGTTTTGCTCTGCTTTAAATCCTTCAGGTCCTGCTTGCTCCTGATTCCAAACATTTCCCCTTCCTTCGAAAATCCTAGTTCCTTTGAGGTGTGTACCATTACACGACAGCCTGAATCAGCTCAGGTGGCATCTCTGTGATCAGTCACTTAAGCCATCTCCGACTCTCTGGGACCCCATGGACTGCAGCCCGCCAGGCTCCTCCGTCTATGGGATTCTCCAGGGAAGAATATTGGAGTGGGTTGCCATGCCCTTCCCCAGGGGATTTTCCTGCCCAGGGATCGATCCCATTTCTCTTAGGTCTCCTGCATTGGCAGGTGGGTTCTTTACCACTAGCAATACCTGGGAAGCCTGCTAAAAGAAAAATGTAAACATTCTCAGTAGAATGTAAGCAATACACAGAGGCTCAAAACAGAAGAATCAAAATGTCCAGGATACAATCTAACATTACTAAGCATACAAAGAACCAGGAGAATCTCAATTCACATGGGAAAAAGAGATGTCAGTGCTGAGAGAGCACAGATAGTGGACTTACCTGACGAAGGCTCTGAAGCAGCCATTTGTTGGAAGGGAGCTCTCCAGTGATCTCTTGTATTTCTGCATGTCTTTTGGGCAAGGGCATTAACAGCTTTTTCCTGATTGTTTTCAGGGATGTTTGTGTAGCAAACATCCTTAGAAGACAGAGATAATGTCTTCCTCTGGGCCCACGGGGAGATTTGTTTGCTGTCTAGAATAAAAAAGATGAGTTTCTCTCCATTACTCAGTTGGATAGGTTTGCGAGTCCTTTATTACAAACTGGAGTTTCCCTATAAAGTTCCTCTCCTATCAGGAAACTCACTGCGTATACAGGTGTCCCCTGGTCCTCCTGGCATTACTTGGTAGGAACTGGGACTCAGGAAACTGTCAGAAATCCTGATATTCTACTTCCCGAGTGATAAATTGCCCTTTGTCTCTGATTCAGGAGACTCACACCTTCACCACTATGCATTAAACTGCAGCAGCCTAACTTGTTAACTTCTAAGTGAAGTAAAATGCCAGACCTTTCAAAATTCCGAATTCTGTTATAAAAATTCTCTTAACAAGCAATAAAAAAAGCACTTTTGAAACCAGTGGAAAAATATAAAGTATCAGCAAGAAACAGAAAATATAAAGAAACAAATGTTTAGTTTAAAATTGAAAAGTGTAATAGCCAAAATTAATTATAAAAATTCACCACATGGTCTCAGTAGCAGAGATGACAGAGGAAAGTGTCAGTGAAATTGAAAACATCAATACAAATTATCCAGCCTGAACAACAGAGGAGGGGGAGGGGAATTGGATAAACAATGAATAGAATCTCAGGGACCTGTGGGATAATAGCAAAACGTGTTGAAAATTTTTTGAATACATAATGAATGAAAAGCCTCAAGTTTGGCAAAAGATATAAACCTATCGATTCAAGAAGCTCAACAAAGCCCAAACATAATGAACATAAATCTGTGTCCAGACACATCTTCATCAAAATGCTGAAAATGACAAAAAAAAAAAAAAATCTTGAGAAAGCAGCCAGAGAAATGCAATGTATTACTCCAGGGTAACATCAGTTTGAATTACTATAGGTTTCTCATCAGGAACCATGCAGTCCAGAAGGAAGTAATATATTTTTAGAGTGCTGCAGTAGATGAATGGTCAACACATATTAGTATATGCAGTAAAAATATGTTTCAGAAACTAAGGTGAAATAAAGGCCTTCTCAGATGAAGGAAAACTGAAAGAACTCGTTGCCAGCTGGTCTGTTCTGAAAGAATTGCTAAAAGAAGTTCTTCAGACAGAAAAGAAATGACACTAGGAGAAAACCTGGAATATCAGGAGTGAAGAAAGAGCACGAGAAATGGTAAATACTTGTATAAAATAGTGGATTATTCTCGAGTTTATAAAACTCATTTGATGTTAAAAGCAAAAATTACTTTTTGACATGCGTGCTAAGTCGCTTCAGTTGTGTCCGACTCTGCTACCCTTGGACCATACATAGCCCGCCAGGCTCCTCTGTCCATGGTATTCTTTAGGCAAGAATACTAGAGTGGGTTGCCATGCCTTCCTCCAGGGGATCTTCCTGACCCTGGGATTGAACTTGTGTCTCTTAAGTCTCCTGCATTGGCAGATGGCTTCTTTACTACTAGTGCTACCTGGGACATATGTAGATGTAATTGATGACAATTAGAACATAAAGGGGAGAAGATAAATGGTCCTATGTGGTGGTAAGAGTTCTGTATTTCACTTGAAAAGAAGAAAGAAGACATTGATTCTATACAAATTTTAAAAGTTTTAATATTTGCCTTCCTTGAACTTTGTTTTTGCTTCAAGGGCTTTACAGTTGTTTTTTCCTATGTCTGAAAAACCATTTCCTTACATACACCATCAGCCCTCCCTATCTGAGGGCTCTGTATTGGTGGAGTCAACCAACCTCAGATCGAAAGTCTTTGGAAAAATATTTTCAGAAAGTTCCAAAGAGCGAAACTTGAATTTGCCACGTGCTAACAACTACGTACATAGCATTAACATTCTATTAGATATTCTATGTAATCTGGAGATGATTTAAAGTATATGGGAGAATGTATGTATTAGGGTAAATACAACTCTTTTATATATGGGCACTGAGCATTTATGGATTTTGGTATCCTCAGGGGATCCTGGAAACAGTTCCCTGAAATTGAGAGTGTTTTTTATGTGGCATATAGGTAGATTTTCTTAAGAATTTCAGTTTCTATCTTTGGTAATTTTAATTGTTGTTGTTGAGTCACTAAGTTGTGTCTGACTCTTTGCAACCCCATGGACTGTAGCATGCCAGGCTTCTCTGTCCTCTACTATCTCCCAGAGTTTGCTCAGATTCACTTCACTTGAGTCAGTGATGCTGTCTAAACCATCTCATCCTCTGTTGCCCCCTTCTCCTTTTGCCTTCAGTCTTTCCCAGTATCAGGGTCTTTTCCAGTGAGTCGGCTCTTTGAATCAGGTAGCTAAAGTACTGGAGCTTCAGCTTTAGCAACAGTTCTTCCAGTGAATATTCAGGGTTGATTTCCTTTAGGATTGACTGGTTTAATTTCCTTGCAGTCCAAGGGATGCTCAAGAGTCTTCTCCAGCACCACAGTTTAAAAGCATCAATTCTTTGGTGCTCAGCCTTCTTTATGGTCCAACTCTCATCCATACATGACTACTGGAAAAACCATAGCTTTGACTATATGGACTTTTGTAGCAAAGTGATATCTCTACTTTTGAATACATTGTCTAGATTTGTCATAACTTTCCTTCTGAGGATCAAGTGTCTTTTAATTTCATGGTTGCAGTTACTCACTGTCCACAGTGATTTTGGGGCCAAGAAATGAAATCTGTCACTGCTTCCAATTTTTCTTCTTCTATTTGCCATGAAGTGATGGGACCGGATGCCATGTTCTTAGTTTTTTGAATGTTGAGCTTCAAGCCAGCTTTTTCACTCTCCTCTTTCACCTTCATCAAGAGGCTCTTTAGTTCCTCTTTACTTTCTGCCATAAGAGTGTTATCATCTGCGTATCTGTAGTTGTTGGTATTTTCCCAGCAATCTTGATTGCAGCATGTAATTCTCATTCAGCCTGGCATTTTGCATGATGTATTCCGCATAGATGTTAAATAAGCACGGTGACAATATACAGCCTTGTCATACTCCTTTCCCAATTTTGAACCAGTCAATTGTTCCATGTCTGGTTCTGTTGCTTCTTGACCCATAATACAACTTTCTCAGAAGATGGGTAAAGTGGTCTGGTATTCCCATCTATTTAAGAATTTTCCACAGTTTGTTGGAATCCACATAGTCAAAGGCTTTAGTATAGTCGATGAAGCAGAAATAGTTGTTTTTCTGAAACTCCCTTGCTTTTCCATGATCCAATGAATGTTGGCAATTTGATCTCTGGTTCCTCTGCCTTTTCTAAACTCAGCTTGTACGTCTGGAAGTTTTTGGTTCACATACTGCTGAAATCAGCTCAGCATAACCTTGCTAGCATGTGAAATGAGTGCAATTGTACAGTAGCTTGAAAATTCTCTGGTATTGCCTTTCTTTGGGATTGGAATGAAAGCAATTTTAATACATATATATTTATTTTGATTCTTGATGTATTTGAATTTATTTCTACATCCTTTATGTTTA
Source organism: Redunca redunca (assembly GCA_006410935.1). Classification (NCBI taxonomy): domain Eukaryota; kingdom Metazoa; phylum Chordata; class Mammalia; order Artiodactyla; family Bovidae; genus Redunca; species Redunca redunca. Next base: position 94,015 of record SJYQ01044282.1, read on the forward strand.
CCTTATTTTTTCTGAGCTTTTTTTTTTTTGCCCCTTTTTGGGGGGATTTTTAAAAAAATTAACTTTTGTTCAGAGTTTTAAAATTCCATTTTTCTCTCTTTATTTAGAATTGGTACACTCTATATTTGTTCTTTGTAGATGTGTTCTTGTACCTCTAATTTAACAAAATTTAAACAGTATATTAACCCTTCTTCTAAACAAAACAATGATCTTAGAATCATTTTAACTCCACTGACTACTCTTCCTCCCAACACCTCCATGCTATTATTATTTATTCAAGATACTATTTCTGTCCATTTTTTAAACCTCACAGATTACACGTTTTTTAGACAGTGTTTAGCCTGGTATGCTGCAGTCCATGGGGCTGCAAAGAGTTGGACACAACTGAGCAACTGAACTGAACTAGATTGACAAGTTTGTTTACCTTTGATTCACTCCCAGTTCTGTCTTGCGTCACAGACTATTCTAGGATAATTCCTTTTTTTAAAGTTCTCACTTTATGCCAGGCTTTGTTCTAATTGCTATTTTCTACTAACTCATTCAATTCTCATAGCAGGTCCTTGAGGTGTATATTGTTACTGTCAACATTTTACAAATGAGAAAACTGAAGCACAGAGATGCTAACTCACTTGCCTGATGCCCACAGCTAGCAATGGCTGAGCAGGGGCTCACACTGGTCAGTCTCCACAGTGAATACTCCTAACCTGTTTCAAACACTGATCGCCTTGTGTCACTTAGGAGTTCCTTTAATGCGGGTCTCTGAGGTGAACTCTCATTTCTCATTTATCTTAAATATCTCTTTTTTACTCTTGTTCTTGAACAATAGCTTAGGTAAGTACACAATTCTAGCTGACCTGTTTTCTTTCAGCACTTGAGAGCTATTATTCCATTAATTTTTGGCTTCCATTGATGCTGAGAAACCCACTGTCATTTTAATTGTTCTTCTGCTAGT
>SJYQ01044282.1:104233-124784 GCA_006410935.1 Redunca redunca
CCCCCCCCTCCCCCCCCAAGTAAAGATTCTGATTTGGACAGGTCTCCGGTGTTGCACATCAGCTGGTCAGTGGAGCTCACATCGAGTAACCCGCGTGTGGGACTGACTTATGGGCCGGGTCTCATGTGTTGGGAGTTAGTGAAGTAAGGCTAGAGGAAATATAGTGAAATTTCTCAGGCATGGGAATTTTATTTAATAAATATTATTTGTTAAACATTCATTTGAACACTGCCCTAGGTTTTGTGGAAGTAAAACCCCCGTTGCCTTTGAGGAAGTACCTAGGTATTCTCCTGCATGCCTCTTTGTTACAGTAGTTTCTAGATGACACTGAGTTGTTTAGAAAATTATGTTTTCCTGCTGAAACATTCCGTAGTTTGTACTTGGTTCCTCATTGGGTTGTGAGACCACATTCTTGGTGCCACCCTCTTTCAAGTCTTAAGTCTTATTGGTGGCTCCTGAGACTGGAGAACAGAGTAAAAGTGGAGAAGGTAGTAAGCTCAGGGCCAAGCCTGGGATTCTCAGGGATTGGAATAGAAGCATTGGAGAATAAGGCATCAGTGACCGGATTGAGGCCTAAGGTAGTGTAAACCTTAGACACACTTCTTCACTCTGACTGATGTTCAGCCACCGCTGATACAATCCCTTAAAATAGGTGCACTCAAGAAACTACTCTGCCTTCCTTATACTGTGTTTATTTATTTTATTTATTTTTTGCTTTAATTAGGATGTTCATCTTTACCTCAGTCCACTGTGGGGAAAAAAAATAGGCTCACTTCATTCCCACACCCACATTCTTCAGACATGAACAATTTAGTTTTTGGTTCCCCAATCTAGGGGCTTCCCCGGTGGTGCTAGTGGTAAAGAACCTACCTGCCAATGCAGGAGACATTACGAGAGTTGGGATCGATCCCTGGGTCAGGAAGATCCCCTAGAGAAGGACATGGCAACCCATTCCAGTATTCATGCCTAGAGAATCCCACGGACTGAGCGGCCTGGTGAGCTACAGTCCGTGGGGTCACAGAGAGTCTGACACGACTGAAACAGTGTAGCAAAGCATAGCATAATCTCTGGCTCATCTCCCCACCCGCAAAGGGGTTTTACTGCCAATGATAGTAAAGGAGAAATAGGGTTGGAAAAGGCATCAGTCCTCTGTAGGCCCTTTTGCCTTTTAATCTTAGCTTTAATTTTTCATTGTCCCATTCAAGCTGGGAATGGTGGTCTTTTGGATGCACTGTATTAGGGAGTTAAGAAAGATTTGCATACACTGAAAAGAAAAAGGTAGAATAAGAGGCTGAATATTTTCCATCAGAATTAAGTTAGGCCCAGGAACCTCTGGGGGAGGAAAATAATAGGACTTCTGAGGTTAGAGCGGGATTTTGTTTGGCAAAAGGAGTTCTGAGAGAAAGTGCCTGGGTTTTGAAGCCCAGCTGGCCTGGCTCAAATCTGAACCTGTGACAGGGCTATGTGTCCTTCATAGGGAGATCAGCATTACCCAGTTTTCAATGTAAAGTCTCACATCCCAGGAACTCTCTCAGTCTTAGGCAAATTGGCGTGGTTGGCTAGTCTAGTGGTTAGGCAGTTTCCTTAATCTTTTAGAGTCTATTTTTCTCATCTGAAAGATGGGGATAATAGTACCCCATCAGGCTCACATGAGGGTTAGATGAGAACAGATAGAAGGTACTTGGCTCAGAGTCAGTGATCTTGAGAAGATTCTTCTCCCCTGGTGGTTTAACATCATGATTTCTCTTTGGCACCATCAATTCTGTGACTGCACAACCAGAGTGAAACAGAGATAGAGTAGGGCATAGGCAGACAGCTGAAGGGAAGGTGAAAGTGAAAGAAAGGGAAAGTGAAGTCGCTCAATCGTGTCCGACTCTTTGTGACCAGTGGACTGTAGCCCACCAGGCTCCTCCATCCATGGGATTCTCCAGGCAAGAAAACTGGAGTGGGTTGCCATTTCCTTCTCCAGGGGATCTTCCCGACCCAGAGATTGAACCCAGGTCTCCCTCATTGCAGGCAGCCGCTTTAACCTCTGAGCCAACAGGGAAGCCCAATGGACACAGGATAGTAGCAAAGAAGAGGGACTGGAGGCAGGCGAGGAGTTGGGGTTTAGTGACCCTTTACCTGCCTCCAGGTTGCCATTTCTACTTTAGCTCACAGATGAATCAGGTGCAAGTTTAAGAGATACTTACAGCATGTTAAACATATGAACTATGTCCAGTGTGTAACATCGAAGGCTTAGCTTCCGAGATTGGTGCTGGCGCTGATGAGTGAAGCAGAACCTCAGATGGGATGAATCTGGGAGCACAGAGTTGATCCTTCTGGTTGAGAGGAGCAAGGAGAAAACATTTTTCTCTGTGATTGTCCTTCCTGAGCTTTAGTCTGACCTCATATGTTGATAGGGCCCCTGAGTTTGTATCCTAGTTGGTAGAGACACTAGATTTCTTCTTCTTCTCTCTAAGGCCTTATCTGTTGACTTGTACTTCCAACTGTAAGATTTGAGGTTTTTTTTTTTTATTGTGGTCAAAAAGATTACAGAGATTTCTGTAATAGAAAAAGATATGAGTATTTTGGTGGGGGAAAAGTTTAAGGTGTTTTTTTGGTGTCTTTAAAAAAAATGAGGTGATACGGAACCGCTTTATTGCATATATTGCAGCTGCTTTTTTGTTAACCTATATTATGTCTTAAGTGATGCTGAGATGTTCATATTATCTCTTTGGAGCATTGTAAACCTAACCTGAAATGACATTTCTTCTAACTTTTCATCTTGAAGTGAAAGCTGGAAAGCCCTGTTACTTTATTAGTAAGTAGACATTATTTTTACGTGTTTGGTAAAAGTGAGAGGTTGTGTTAAATGTTTTCTGGACTGTAAATTTTTCAGAAAGCGTATCTTACAGCAGTGCTGTTTCAGAATCACTTAAAATGTTTTATAAAATGTGATAAAGTCTGTTTGCTAATCTGTTCCTAAGTACTATATATGTATAATGGAAAGTGTAAAATCTTGTTTGGAGAATTTTGAAAGTTGGATAAAATTATATAGTTAATTCCTTAAATAAAAATACATTTGGTATTTAAATCAAGGTATTTAATCCTTATGCTCCTTCTGTCTCTGTGTATCCTCACCATGGCAGCTATTTTCCTTTCATATCAGCACATGACAATGTCAGAAACTGACAGAATCATTAAAACCTAGTGTTGGATTTGATCTCTGTCTCTCACTAGGGATCCTCAGTTCCTGTTCGAATATTGGGATAGCTTACCTGTCATTTGCAGTGAATGAGATTTTACATGTTGAATGCAAGATGTTAATATTAACTAAAGAATAATAATCAGGGCTTCTCCCTCCATAGGTAAAGCAAACATTTAATGAGTAAACATTTAATGGAAAGAAGACATTTTGTTAGGCAAAAATAATTATGATACAGTGCAGGAATCAGCAAACCATGCTTGAGGGCTAAATACGGCCTGCTGCTTGGTTTTTAAATTTATTTTTCTGTTTTTAAGTGAAGTATAGTTGATATACAATATTATGTTAGTTTCAAGGGTCCTACATTGTCATTTGTTATTTGCATACATTATGAAATGATCACCACCGTAAGTCCAGAAACCGTCTGTGCCCTGCTGCCTGTTTCTATGTGGCCTGCAAGCTGAGTTTTACATTTGCAGATGACTGGGGAAAAAAAGAACCAAAAGAATAAGATTTTGTAACAAGTGAAAGTTACATGAAATCTAAATTTCAGTGTCCATAAATAATAAAGTTGTATTGAAACACAACCAGGCTCGCTTATTTATATATTGTGCTTGCTTTTGCACCACAGTGGCTGAATTGCGTAGTTGTGACAGAGACCGTTAGGACTGTGAAGCCTAAGATGCTTAGTATTCTGACCCTTTACAGGAAAAGTTTGCTGACCCTGATACGCTGCATAGATGATTTGCTGTCCTACATAGGGATAAAATTTATATACCTAAAAAGATGATTGAGGGCAGGAGGAGAAGGGGGCAACAGAGGATGAGATGATTGGATAGGATCATTGACTCATTGGACATGAGCAAACTCTGGGAGATAGCAAAGGACAGGGAAGCCTGGTGTGCTGCGTTCTATGGGGTCCCAAAGAGTTGGACATGACCGGGAGACTGAACAACAAGCACAACAGAAAGATGACCAGCAAAACCAGGCAGTAGGTGACTGCCAAGTTATTTTTGGATGTTAGTGGAGGGCTCATTCTCCCTGGAGGGATATTTTGATGAGTAACAGTGGGATGCTGCAGCAGGATTAAAGGTTCCCGTGGAAAAGCAGCAAGTGAGAAGAATGGCATAGGTGTTGGTAGCAACATTTCTGAAGAGTTTCTGAACAGCTAGAATTTAGATTTTATTTTGTATGCATGCTAAAAAGTCCAAGTGTTTTAGGAAGATAAATGGGGCAGCGATTGAGGATGAATCCTGAGTGAGCCTTGATGAACTGGTTTTCTGTCTGCATTCTCTCCTTTAGTAGGCTCTTGACTTTGGGTCTCACTTCTATGAAGATAACTTCCAAAGCTTTGTTTGGCCCAGCCCTCACTCCTCATCTGTCCCTCTGTGTTCCCTATTGTTTTGTAGACATGGCTATTTGAATAAGCCCTCCCTCACCTCAAAATTCTGAGGTGGGTTCCTCTTTCCTCTCAAATCTGCCTCTTCTGTTTCTCCTCTACGTGACCTGCACGGTCCTGATGTTGTCCTCATCCCAGAGGCCTCACCATTCTCCTTTGCTCCCTAAATCCACTTAGTTTTCTACATGGATGATTTCTCTCGTCCATTCTTTTTTCAAAATCTTAGTTCATCTTTTTCACCCCCTGTACAATGGAATACTCCTCAGCCATAAAAAGGAACAAAATTGTGCCATTTGCTGAGATGTAGGTGGACGTGAAGACTGTTATACAGTATGAAGTAAGTCAGAAAGAGAAAAATAACATATATTAATACATATATCTGGAATCTAGAAAAATGGTACAGATGAACCTATGTGCAAAGCAGATGGGGACTTAGTTCATCCTTTTTATGCTCTGCTCTATTGTAGCTGTTCCGCTAATCTCCCACCCCCAGCCCTCAGTTAATTTATACATTGTTGCCAAAATGCCAGATTAATGTTGCTCTTTAGAGAAAGTAATCTCCCCTGCCTCAGATGCCCAGAGTAGTTCTCCATTGTATTGTAAGAAGTTCCAACTTTTAAAATTAACATAAGACCTTCCTTCTCTTGCTCCAGACTGCTTTTCTAACTTAACTGCCCGCCCCCACCCCAACCCCGCCATTAATTCCCTTTGAGTACCCTATAGTCCAGCCAATTATTTGCTTATCCCTATGTTTTCCTGGTGCATTTCCCACTCCTTGCCTGGAATAACCTCCCTTCCATATTTCACCACATGTAATTCTTCCTGATTCACCTCAGTGTGTCTCTGTCAGGAATCTCCCGACCTCTGATTCTCCTATTTCTTCTTTCTCTCAACTTCTTCAGCACCTTACCTGAGTCTTTAAATCTCTGCTGTTTGTACTATATGTGTGTCTGCCTCATTTATTTGGTCTTAATCAGTTTTATTCAGGACAGAGTCCATGTCTGATAATTCCATAGACATCTTCCAGTGTCCAGCTCAGGTTCTAAACTATATAGGGCTCAGATAAGTGTTGCGTATATTGGAAACAGGAGATCAGTTGGTAGCCTGCTCTGCAAATCCAGAATTGGAGTGATGAGGGAAGCTAATGGAAAGAAACAGATGACACAAGAGATATTTTGATGATAAAGCCAAAAGGCTTCAGTAACTGGCTTTTTGTGAAGAGGAAGAGGAGGATCAGATGACTGAGGTTGTGGGTCTGATTGACTGAAGGTAGGTAGTATCTTTAGTAGAGATAAGGAATACAGACTTCCCTGGTGGCTCAGACGGTAAAGTGTGTGCCTACAATGAGGGAGACCCGGGTTCAATCCCTGGGTCAGGAAGATCTCCTGGAGTAGGAAATAGCAACCCATTCCAGTACTCTTGCCTGGAGAATCCCATAGAGGGAGGAGCCTGATAGGCTCCAGTCCATGAAGTCGCAAAGAGTCAGACATGACTGGGCGACTTCACTTTCACTTTCATGGAAGATTGATTTTTGAGAGGCTCTATCAAAAAAATTTTGTGTTAATCATTTCTTTGTTGAGATGGTGTTATATTCAAATGGAAATGTTGGATTGGCAGCTAGAAGTGTGGAACTGGAGGAAATAATCATGACGATGAAGATGAAGTTGGGGAGCATAGGTAGATGAAGACAAAATGCCCAGTGTAGTTAACATGCTGGGAGAGTGGACTAGAACTTGGCTTCAGAGTGTAATGAAGAGGATATGCCATGAATGCTGAACCCAAATAGAAATCAGATTATTTACCCCTCTCCATTGTTTTGTCTTAATCTTTATTAAAAGTAATCCAATGTATAAGTCAAAGGATATTTTATAAGACATCTTACACCTTACCTAACTAGAATTAAATTGAGAATTCATCTTAGAAGTGGTGATGGTACAATATTGTAAAGTAATTAGCCTCCAATTAAAATTTAAAAAAATTAAAAAAAAAAAAAAGAAGTGGTGATGGTGGTTAGCAAGATACCAAATTGGTCCTCTTTATTTGATCTGCACTGGAATTCAGTAAATGAGAGTACTGTCAGTTGGGGTGCCCTAAAAAGGAATCTTAATCTATGACTCCTTAACTCAGAAAACTGGGGTATTTGAGTCTGCAGTCGTTTGGTCTTGAGTCCTGTATGGTATAAGCAGTCTCCATTTTCACAGACCCAAGCCATTCCACTATCTGAAGGATCCCGGGAACCAGGCCAGAGCTCCCATTGTTCTTCCAGCCTGATCAGAAGCCTGTGATTCTTAAAGCTCTTCTTTGAAAAGTAGCTACATTGGTGTTTGTACTCAGATGTGAGATGTGATGGAATTATTAATTTTCCAGGGATCTTTCATCAGTAGTTAAGATCTTTTGTTTTAGAGTCTGTGTCAGATTTCTGTACTCAAATTAGCTTAAGCAAAATGAGATTTTTTTTTTCCACATAGCTGAAAACTCAGAAAAAAGTACTTCTTTTTCTGTCAGTACTAAAATGGAGACTCAGTGATTCTTCTTGGGTACTGTGACATATGCCCATCCCCAAACTGTGGTGGTGACATGGGTGTGGAGATGGGTCACATGCCTGGCTGGGGGTTCACATGAATTGAAGGCAGGGGAGGGGTGGTTCCCCAAGGAAAATGAGGTGCTATTAACAGTACCCGGTGAAGAGCCAACTCACTGGAAAAGACCCTGATGGTGGGAAAGGTTGAGGACAGGAGGAGAAGAGGGCGAAGAAGGATTAGATAGTTGGATGGCATCACCAACTCAACAGACATGAGTTTGAGCAAACTCTGGGAGATGGTGAAGAACTGGGAAGCCTGGTGTGCTACAGTCCACGGGTCGCAGAGAGTTGGACATAAAGATTGAAAAGCGAACGACAATAAACAGAATTGGGGTTGTATGCTAGACTGGGAAAACCAACCCTCATCTGTAATAGAGTCACTCAGCCCAGATTTAAATCCTGGCTGTAAGACCGTAGTAGTACAGCTCTTTCAACCATCTTGGAACCTGTGGAGGCCCGCTGGCAACAGACTTCTAGCACAACTCTTAATAAAATGTCTGGAAGACTGTGGTCCAAGGCCAGATTAGCTGGCTATAAGCAGGGTCTCCGGACCCAGAGGGAGCATACAGCCCTTTGTAAAATTGAAGATGTTTGTGCTCAAGATGAAACTGAATTCTGTCTATGCAAGAGATGTACTTATGTGTACAAAGCAAAAGCAACACAGTAACTTCTGGTGGAAAAGCTAACAAAAGCAGAGTTAGGTGGAGAAAGGTAAGTGGCGCATGTGGAGACAGTGGCCTGGTTTGTATCAAATTCTGAAGCAACCTTCCTGTTAAGGTCCTTGGATGCAGAATCCCTGTGTTGCTGTACCCATCAAGGATTTAAATTTATCTAACAGAAAGTAAATAAAAGTGTGGATTTGTTTAAAAAAAAAAAGGCTTCGTAGCATAACCGAATCACTGTGGTGTCCACCTGAAACTAACACAATTTTGTAAACCAGTTAAATTGTAAACTGTACTTCAATTAAAAAAAAAAAGGCTTCATAGTCTCTGTGTCCTCAGGTGAGTTACATAACCTTAGCAAACCTCAAGTTGCTCATCTGCAAGACTGGGTAATTGTTACATCAGGGCCATGTACATTAAATAAGGTAGTGCTTGTAAAGGACTTAGCATAGTGCCTGGAACATGCTTGGGCTGTGCAAAACCCCAAGTAAATATGAGTAGTTTAAGTTTTCAGTTCAGCTCAGTTGTGTCTGACTCTGCAACCCCATGGACTCCAGCACGCTAGACTTCCCTGTCCATCACCAACTGACGGAGCTTGCTCAGACTCATGTCTATTGAGTCGGTGATGCCATCCAACCATCCCATCCTCTGTCGTTCCCTTCTGCCTTCAGTCTTTCCAAGCATCAGGGTCTTTTCCAGTGAGTCAGTTCTTCACATCAGGTGGCTAAAGTATTGGAACTTCAGTTTCAGCATCAGTCCTTCCAATGCATATTCAGGACTGATTTCCTTTAGGATTGACTGGTTTGATCTCATTGCGGTCCAAGGGACTCCCAAGAGTCTTCTCCAACACCACAGTTCAAAAGCATCAATTCTTTGAGTGAACACTAATACCTGCGGGAGAGATGGTAATAATGGAAAATGCATAAATAAGCAGAGAAAGAATAGGGAGGGAAGATAGCTAAGATTGCTGTTTCCAAATTATGTGTATTCTTTACTCTTAAGACCACAGCTAATGAAAAGAAGATGAGCTCATTATGTTACGTAAATTAGCCCTGATTTTAAGGTTAAAACAGGCTTTTGAAGAGGTGAATGACTGGATCAAGGTCCCACAAATTGGTGGCTGGGCTGGAATTTACAGCCCAGCTCTTGCTTCCTTTCTCTCCTTGCTGACTACCTTTAAAGTATTTCTAGTCACACAAAATGTGTCACTTCTCCTTGTTACGGAAGCTAAAATTTATTTTTAAAATTTTCCATGTGGACCTATTTGTCAGATGTAATTATTACTCTGTACAGTATGCTAAAAGGAAAAAGTTCTGTTACAGTGTTACTAATACTAGTTATGATGTTGATTTACATCATCAAGCTATTAATAGAAGCTTTTATGTAATCATCAGATGATCTCTCATACAGGCTGCTTAGAAGCAAAAATAATAAAAATGTGTTCTTTGAAAGAACAGTGCCATGCTGAGTCACTCAGTTGTGTCCTACTCTTTGCAACCCCATGGACTGTATAGACTGCCAGGCTCCGCTGTCCTTGGGAATTCTCCAGGCAAGAACACTGGAGGGGGTTGCCATGCCCTCCTCTGGGGGAATCTTCCTGTATTGCAGGCAGATTATCATCTGAGCCACCAGGGAAATCCAAGAAGACTGGGTAGCCTATCCCTTCTCCAGGGGATCTTTCTGACCCAGGAATCAAACCAGGGTCTCTTGCATTGCAGGTGGATTCTTTACCGGCTGAAAGTGAAAGTCACTCCATCGTGTCCGACTTTGCGACCCCATGGACTATGTAGTGCATGGAATTCTCCAGGCTAGAATACTGGAGTGGGTAGCCTTTCCCTTCTCCAGGGGATCTTCCCAACCCAGGTATCGAACCCAGGTCTCCCGCATTGTGGGCAGATTCTTTACCAGTTGAGCTCCAAGGGAAGCCCAAGAATACTGGAGTGGATAGCCTATCCCTTCTCCAGGGGATCTTCCCAAGCCATGAATCAAACCAGGCTCTCCTGCATTGCAGGCAGATTCTTTACCAACTGAGCTACAATAAAAATGTGGTCTTTGAAAGAATAGGGGAAGAGGAAATTTGATAGCTGGTCAAAGAAAGAAAGATCATTTGGGCTAATACTTTATCTTCTTTAGTCAAGCAAAAAAGTATTAAATCAGTTTGCCAGATCATTTCTCATTTTGGTAATAAAACTACTAAAAAGAGCTTTCACGAATAGTAAGAAACTTCTAAGATTTAGCAAACAGGTTGTCATTTGTATTGGAACTTGATACTTGGATTTAAAGTAGGGATTCATGAAATATTTTTAAAGTTTATTTTATGTTGTCTTTATAGTGTCTCAAATGGGAGAATATCTTGTAAAAGCACCTTTGAGCCATTCTCTTTCCTAAGATATTAAGTATTAAATTGGGAAAAATTGCTCTGAAAACACTTCCTAACTTAACATCTGCTAGACAAAAGCATGTCACTTCCTTAGTATCCAAAGTGTCATTTTCTCTTCTTTCCTAAGCATTGCAAACCACTGCACTCAGAGCTAAACCTAAAGATTTTTCTAGGTTATCATAAGGTTTGTTCCCCACTGGGGAGCTATATCTGTCTCTCTTTCAGTGATGGTTCTCTCTAGCCTTCGTGGCTGACAGTTTTTATCAGTTGTCCTGTCCTCTCGTTGCCCTCACCTCATTGCAGACCTGAGAGGCAGCAGACAGCAGTGTGTCCTAGGCTTTCACTTGTTCTCGTAATTCAGTGAGTGAAATTTTGAAGCTTCCTTTTGAATTCAGTTGACCTTCTGAATCTATGGGAGAATATTTGGGGGGAAAAAATTCCCCAAAGCAAAACTTGAATTTGCCCATTGCTGGCAACTGCTTATATAGCATTTACATTGCATTAGGTATTATAAAGTAATTTAGAGATGACTTAAAGTATACAGATGTAAGTTAAATGCAAATACTATGCCATTTTATATAAAGGACTTGAGCATCCGTGGATTTTGGTGTTAGATTTTGGTGGGGGTTCCTGGAACCAATCCCCCATGGATACTGAGACAGCGGTATTTCTTTGTAAGTGATTCACAAACATAGTATATACTTTTAAGGCTCTCCGGTAAAGTGTGAGATGTTATTATCCCATACTTCTTGTTTCCTGGAAGTCTTGATATGATCAGAATGTTTTGAGTAAGATTGATGGGAGGAGGCTTATTGTTGAGTCAGTCCTAGCTTAAACAGTTTCCTTAAGGATGAATATCCTCATCATCACCACTTGAATTTATTGAGGACTTTCATAGTTCTTTGAGACAGGTCTAAATTCTGCATGATTTTTTTTTTTAACTTTAGTTTGTTAAAACAAATGTATGCTTGTTACGGAAAACAGAAAAGTAGAAATAAAGGGGGGAAATTTGCCTTAAAAACCATTTTAAAAATTACTTTTAATTGGAGGATAATTGTTTTACAATATTGTAGTTTTTTCTGCCTTATATCAGTATGAATCAGCCATGGGTAATATATATGTCCCCTACCTCTAGAACCTCCCTCCCACCTCCCACCCCATCCCCCTCTCTAGGCTGTCACAGTGTACTAGGCTGAGCTCCCTGCGCTATACAGTGACTTCCCACTAGCTCTCTGTCTCACACATGGTAATGTATATATTTCAGTATATTTCAGTTCTGCTCTCACAGTTCACCCTACCCTCTCCTTCCCCTGCTGTGTCCGTGGTCTGTTCTCTACGAAAGACAGCCATTGTTCACATTTTGGTCAGTTACCTTCCTGTGTACTTTTAATTTTTTTAACTTAAATATGTCCTCTGCTTAAAACATTATAAATCATTATTCTTCATCGATGAAATGAGTTTTGAATACTTGAGCTGGGAAAAAATTATTTAAAGGGGAAGAAGTCAGTTCCAGTTCTTTGGATGGCTTTTATATAGATCGTCCAGATTATTCCCAAAATATCTTTCTGAATGTTAAAGATACAGTTTGAAGTGGGATTTTGTTTTTCATTCTAAAAAACTGAGCTATTTAAGATTTGTGCTTTGAAAATAAACCACTCAGTGGTTTTTGGTGTATTCACAAGCCTGTGTCACATCATCACTTATGAATTGCAGAACATCTCACCAGTCCAGAAAGAAGCCACTTACCCATTATCAGTCACTCCTCATTCTTCCTGTTCCCTCAGACCCTGGCAACCACGAGTCTGTTTACTATCTCTAGAGACTTGCCTTATAGTGGACGTTTCATATACATGGAATCTTATTCATCCATGTTGTAGCATATGTCAATATTTGATTCCTTTTTATGGCTGAATAATGTTCCATTATTCCCTGGTGGCTCAGAGGATAAAGCATCTGCCTGCAATTTGGGAGACCTGGGTTCGATCCCTGGGTTGGGAAGATCCCCTGGAGAAGGAAATGGCAACCCACTCCAATATTCTTGCCTGGAGAGTCCCATGGACAGAGGAGCCTGGCGGGCTACAGTCCACGAGGTTGCAAAGAGTCAGACATGACTGAGTGACTTCATTTCACTTTAATGTTCCATTTATATGGATATATATTTTATTTACCCATTCATAAGTTGGTGGGTATTTGGATTGTTTCCACCTTTTGAAAGTTCAACATGTTAGTCATTCAGTTGTGTCCGACTCTTAGCAACCCCATGGACTGTAACCCGTCAGGCTTCTCTGTCCATGGAATTCTCCAGGCAGGAATACTGGAGCTGGTTGCCATTCCCTTCTCCAGGGGATCTTTCCAACCCAGAGATTGAGCCAGGGTCTCCTTCATTGTAGGTGGATTCTTTACCAATATAGTGTAACTTTTATATGCAGTAGGAAACCAAAAAATTCATGTGACTTGCATTATTGTGATATTTGCTTTATTGCAGTGGTCTGGAACTGAATCCACAACATCTCCAGGATATGCCTTATATTATATTTCTACCTTGAACAAAGTTAGACTTAGGAAGAAAGGGAGACTATTTCAAAAATGGATACACTTGGACTGAGAAGAGCTACCATAAAAAAAAAAGATGAAAAAAAAATCAGAACTGAAAAATTAAGATAGCCTGAGAGTGGTGGTCAATATTTCCATCTCTAACCACATTTTTAAAGTGTATTCATTAATCCATTACATCTTAATTGAACACTTACTGCCATGTTTCAGCACTTCCTCTTTTATATACTACTTAACTTTGGGGGCCATCTACAGTATCCCCTCAGTTTTCCTCTCCTTTGGTATTGCTTTCAGTTCACTCATTCAGTCATGTCCAACTCTTTGCCATTCCATAGACTGCAGAATGCTGGGCTTCCCTATCCATCACCAACTCCTGGAGCTTTCTCAAACTCATGTCCATGGAGTCGGTGATGCTATCCAACCATCTCATCCTCTGTTGTCGCCTTCTCTTCCTGCCTTCAGTCTTTCCCAGCATCAGGGTCTTTTCTAATGAGTCAGTTCTTCACATCAGTATTGGGAGTTTCAGCTTCAACATCAGTCCTTCCAATGAATATTCAGGACTGATTTCCTTTAGGATTGACTGGTTTGATCTCCTTGCAGTCCAAGGGACTCTCAAGAGTCTTCTCCAACACCATAGTTCAAAAGCATCAATTCTTTGGGGCTCAGTTTTCTTTATAGTCCAACTCTCACATCCATACATGACCACTGGAAAAACCATTGCCTTGACTAGACGGACTTTTGTTGGCAAAGTAATGTCTCTGCTTTTAAATCTGCTGTCTAGGTTGATCATACCTTTTCTTCTAAGGAGCAAGCGTCTTTTAATTTCATGAGTGCAGTCCCCATCTCCAGTGATTTTGGAGCCCAAGAAAAGAAAGTCTGCCCCTGTTTCCATTGCTTTCCCATCTATTTGCCATGAAGTGATGGGACCAGATGCCATGATCTTAGTTTTTTGAATGTTGAGTTTTAAACCAGCTTTTTCACTCTCCTCTTTCACTTTCATCAAGAGGCTCTTTAGTTCCTCTTTGCTTTCTGCTCTGAGGGTGGTGTCATCTGCACATCTAAGGTTATTGATATTCTCTAGAGAAGTCATCTATTTAGGCTTCCATAGTCGGAGTACCTATAAATAATACAAGTCTTTCAGTTAAAAATTATCTAAGGGACTTCTCTGGTGGCACAGTGCATAAGAATCCTCCAGCCAGTGCTGGAGACACAGGTTCGATCCCTGGTCCTGGAAGATCCTACGTGGGTCAGAGCAGCTAAGCCCATGTGCCACCATTACTGAAGCCCGTTTACCTAGAGCCCATGTTCCACAACATGAAGCCCCCACTTGCTGAAACTAGAGAAAGCCCATGTGTAATGATAACCCAGCACAACCAAAAAAAGCTGTCTGAGCATCTCTGTCCCTAGTCTTTTCCATTGTGATTAGTATTCTCATCATTTAATTTTTCTTAGGAATGAAGCACAGGCACAATAAATTCCATGTTTTGAGAGAATCATAACACATGACTTGTATTTAGCTTTAGATATTATTCCCCCCCTGCCACCCCGTATTTCCATTGGGAGCTATTGGAATATTTTTATTGGTAGAGATGTTTAGAATAGACAAGTGATTTCCTAGTCATTTAAATTTTTTTAAAGAGGCCTGGATTTTGTCAGATGTATATGTTGATATGGGGGACAGACCTCATGACTTTTTCACATCTATCCTAATTCCGCTATTTTAAATTACATGAATGAAAGGCAGGGAAGGGCATATTGTAACCAAAATTGTGGAAATTAGACACTTAACATGTTTTTAAAATCTGATACCTGTTTCTTTTAGCATTTTAAAACCAATTTTTGAAGTATAATTTTTCCAAACAAACTTGACTTACTGAATTAAAGTGCTAAATTGAAGTACTTGTTCTGACGCTTGGGTTAGTCATGAAGTAACTGGACTAGCAGCATGACATTTAAATCACATAAATAACACCAAAAAGGCATTTTAGAAGGGAGCAAAGCGAAGAAGTACGAAGGGCCGTGCAGAGGTAGTGAAGTTTTTCGGTGTGTAACTGGATGAAACTGTCAGTCTTTCTCTTTTTCTCCACTCTCAGATCCAGCTATGGGACACGGCGGGGCAAGAGCGGTTCAGGAAGAGCATGGTCCAGCACTACTACAGGAACGTGCACGCGGTCGTCTTCGTGTACGATGTGACCAACATGACGAGTTTCCATAGCCTGCCCTCTTGGATAGAAGAGTGCAAACAACATTTGCTAGCCGCTGATATACCACGGATTCTTGTTGGAAATAAATGTGACTTGAGAAGTGCCATTCAGGTACCCACAGACTTGGCACAAAAATTTGCTGACACACACAGTATGCCTTTGTTTGAAACCTCTGCTAAAAACCCCAATGATAATGACCATGTGGAAGCTATATTTATGACCTTGGCTCATAAGCTGAAGAGCCACAAACCCTTAATGCTTAGTCAACCCCCTGATAACGGAATTACCCTGAAGCCTGAACCAAAGCCTGCAGTGACGTGCTGGTGCTAAATCACAGTCTTTATTACAGTATCTAATATTGACTAAAGAAATACTTCCAAAGTGTGACAGTGATAAGTCATAGAATTTAATCTCAGATACAGTGGATCATCCTGACACGTTACTGTTTACCATTGTCATGCTTATTTTTGTATTTTGTGTCTACTTAATCAAGTTTGTCACTGTGACACCACAAGGAAAAAGTTGTTCAGGTGAGGTTGAAATGAAGCAATATTAGGATGAATCAGAACATCTTTGCGTTGAGAGCTCAAGGAGGAGGCTTCATTTGAGAGCATAATGGGATTTTAAGAGTCAGTGATTGTTTAATCTTGTGTTCCTGAAATTGAAAAAATATATTAAGAGTTTAGGACACTTACTGGTATGTCCTTTGAATAGGAAGTATTCTCAATAGGATAAAAACTGGTATTTGCCTCTCCATAGAGTTCTTTCTTTGTATTGTTAGTATATTAACTGCATTATTATTGGTACATTTTAAGAGCCAAGACTGCAGATCTGGTGGAAGAAGACCTAGAATGTTTTCTGGTTCTCAGCCCAGAAAGAATGACTTTCCCAACAGTTCTAGACGTTTGATCTTTGTAATCAGTGTCAATCAGGTCTATAAAAATATCATCACTATTTTTAAAAAGAGTAATTCTATAAAGTATGCGGAAGTAAATCAGATTTTAATGCAAATGAAATGACATCATAAGGTGCTTTATACTTTACTTTGATATATTTAAATAGTAAAAGACTAACTGAAAGATTTGAGAAGTTATAGTTGAGGGGAAATCAGTGAACATGGCTCCTGGCTGCCACAAGAGACCTTCCAGCCCCTGGCCTTTAGTCATTTCAAGCTGTGTTTCTGGCATGGGACCTCATGCTCCCCCACCCCAGTCACCTTAATGCCTAAGCGCGTTCGTCCTCTCTTCCATTTGGACTGTAACTCTGAGGGCATACCTGTAATTGCTGTGAGGCTGCATTCATTTCTGTAATAGAATTGTGTCATAGATACTGCTGTTTAAATCTTGAAACTGTATGGGCACAACAAACTACTCTCCCTCAGTATGAAAAACAAATTAGGTATTAAAAAATACCTAGTCAATCCCTCAGTGATGGAAAGAATATTTCAAAGTATTTTGCCCTAAATACTTTTGTTTTGAATGTAAGACTTTGCACATAGGAAACAATAAGCTTGCATATGAAGCTATTACGTGAAGGGAATGTAAGCCATGAACTCTAACTGAAGTGTGCACATTCACTAATTCTGAAAGATTGCTGAATTTACCATTTTAGAGGACATTAAACCGAAAGGTGATTATAGTTAAAATATTTTCAGAATGTGGGAAACCAGTGAAATATGTGATCTAATCTAGTTTAGATTAGATCATGGTGGTCCTGGCTGAGTAATTTAGTTATAAAAACAAGGTAATTCTATTAAATAAACTAACTGAAAATAATAATTAGAGGAAATAATTATCCTATTTTAAACATGAGACCTTAAGGAAAGAGAAATTGTCTTTGTTTTTAATGGGATTAATCCATTTTTTCTTATGCTAGAATTAAAAGTGGTTTGACTTTATCTAAATTGATATTAATTTGTAACTATTTTTATAGTAAAACAATGACAGCTGTTACAATTGTTGTGGGTGTTAACAGTTTTTTAAAGAAGGGAATCTGTTTATTGCTTATCAAAACATTTTCTAAAGTGGGGGAAGAAAGTTTACAGACTTTCCAAGCACATTTATGTTTTTTCAGTGCTGTTATTAATAATTTTTTAAAAAGTAATTTAATTTCATTTCTTTTTGTAAGGAGTTAGTAGTAAGTATCCTTTAAATTTCTCTGAAAGGACTTATTTTTTCCACTTTAATATTTATTAATTTAAAAATATTTGTACACCATTGGTGGTGATTTGTTGTTTTAATTTTTTTGATACATGTTTTCATTTTTTAAAAGAACATACTTATCAGTTGAATGGGGATGAAGCTTTTAGATGTTTTCCAAAATATTTATAAAACACTTCACCAACTATTGACAAATCACTTCCAAAATGGTGGCTATTATTAATTTTAAAAGCACAAATCACAAGTTTTATAACTTCCGTGTGAGTTTATTTTAACTGTGGCCTATAGTTGAAAACCTCAGATATGTTTTGGAAAAGTCATAGTTTGGGAGAACACCAAAGGAAGCTAATCCAGGCTGTAATAAAGTTAGTTCTTAATGACAATGCTTTATTGACAGTATGTTGCTAATACATTTCTTCATGAGATCTAAACCAGAGTTAAAAAAATAATTTTGTTGTGGAGTAGCGTCACTGTAATTTTGCCCTCATGAAGTTCAATAAACCAGCTTTGACATAAGGAAATTGTAGCTTATTTTCTTTCTTTGGTTGAGTAGAAAATAAAAAAAAAAGTTTCTTTTTTTTCTTTGGCTTCTAGGTAGTTTAATATATTAAACAAAAACATTCATTTGAAAATTTATTTGGAAATACATTCGAGGTTAAAGAAGTTTTCAGGTCAAATCCCTAAATTTTAAAATGAGCTGATAGGGTAGCTTTTTTATTTGTGAGGCTGAGTAGTCCATCTTGTTTAAGAACAAACACTTCAGTGCAATTGGCAGGAGTGATTGACATTTCTAGATTTAGAGGCCGAAGGATTTAGAAGAATGAATAACTATAAAATGTGTGAGAAAGAAGATGTGCCAAATGTAAAATTACAGTCTCTATTCAGATAACTGATCTAGGAGAGTGCGGACTGGGGCTTGGGGCCTCCAAAGTTCATACTGCTTTCCCTGGTCAGTTTATCTCATATATGTTCCTCTTCTGTTCAAACACAAAATTGCATTATTCATGAAAGACTGCTTTTTTAATTGAATAATAAGACAATAGGTTGGTCTTTTGGGCGCAGACTTACTACAGCCTGTGTATGTGCACGTTCAGTCACTCAGTCAGGTCTGACTCTTTGGGACCCCCTGGATATTGTAGCCTGCCAGGCACCTCTCTCCATGGAATTGTCCAGGCAAGAATACTGGAGTGGGTTGCCATTTCCTCGTCCAGGGGATCAGTCTTCTCGACCAGGGATCAAACCCGAGTCTCCTGCCTCTCCTGCATTTCCAAGCTGATTCTTTACCACTGTGCCACCGGGGAAGCCTCTGTGGCAAACGCTAACACTGCGTTTGCTGAAATAACCTGATGTATCAAACATTTGTCAAGTACCTGCTATGCACTTTCCAGTTGTGTTAGGCGGTGAGCTGCATAGATAAACAAGATTGTCCTTGAAGAACTTAGAAAATAATACATAAACCAGTAAGAATTCTACAATGTCATGTGGTAGATGTAATTAAAGAGGCAGATACAAAAGACAATGAGCACAGAAATGGCATGACCTTGTGGCTCTGGTGCAGAGGAGTGAGTGTGTGGTGAAATGAAGGGGTGGTCAGAACACTGGGAAATGAAACCAGCAAGGCAGGGTGTGGTTGAACCTCCAAGTTGCCATATGTAGTGGAATTAGGACTGACTTGGGTGCAGGTATCAGAAGCTCAGTTCACATCAGCCTGCTGCTGCTGCTAAGTCGCTTCAGTCATGTCCAACTCTGCGCGACCCCATAGACGGCAGCCCACCGGGCTCCCCCATCCCTGGGATTCTCTAGGCAAGAACACTGGAGTGGGTTGCCATTTCCTTCTCCAATGCATGAAAGTGAAAAGTCAAAGTGAAGTTGCTCAGTCGTGTCTGACTCAGCGACCCCATGGACTGCAGCCTACCAGGCTCCTCCACCCATGGGATTTTCCAGGCAAGAGTACTGGAGTGGGGTGCCATTGCCTTCTCCACATGTCAGTCTACAAGGGGACATTTATGGCCAGAGTCTGACTTGTCTGACTTTGGGTCAAGCTGCATCCTTGTCCTGGAGTCTAAAGAAGAGCTGGGATGGAGCAGTTTCCTATCTGTGGTCTCAACTTGCTGCACACCTTCATTCTCTCTCTCTCCATACCTCATTCTCTCTCTCCTTTGTTCCTGGATTTCTCCACTTTTCTGGTTCACTTGGCAGGAAACATGGCCACTGACAGCTTCTGAGCTTTTGCATGCTGCAGAAATCCAAAGAGAAACTGACTGTCAGTCCCAAGTTAAAATGTCTAGGATGACTTGGCTAGATTCAGGTGCCCAGCGTAAGACCAGTAGCTAAGAAAAGATCAGTTAGCAAATTTCCATGTTTGGGGAAGAAGGAATTTTGGGGAACTCAAGGGAAAAAGCCACACAAAATCATTTGGGCTTTACTGTTGAGACAATGGGTTGTTCAGTTGCTAAGTCGTGTCTGACTCCTTATGACCCCATAGACTGTAGCACGCCAGGCTTCCCTGTCCTTCACTATCTCCCAGAGTTTGCTCAAACTCACGTCCATTGAGTTGGCGATGCTATCGGCAGAGAAAGCATTGAAACATGAAATGCTTAAGAAAGCATGAAAGCATTTTAGCAGGGAAGTAAGTAAAATAATCAGATTTATGCCTAAAATTCCATTGGCAAGGGGAAGGTTGAGAATGGAGACATGGGGGCCAGTTTACTGTAATAGCCTAGAAGAAAGAACTTTCAACTGGGATGTTGACAGAACAATATGCCATACAGCACTTATCTTCCTCTGGCTGGCTTACTTCGCTTCGCACGAGGCCCTCCAGGTTTATCCATGTTGTCTCAAATGTCCAGATTTCCATCTTTCTAAGATCGTAAGCAAGATCTGATGCTGTAAAGAGAAAAATTGCATAGGAACCTGGAATGTCAGGTCCATGAATCAAGGCAAATTGGAAGTGGTCAAACAAGAGATGGCAAGGGTGAACGTTGACATTCTAGGAATCAGCGAACTAAAATGGACTGGAATGGGTGAATTTAACTCAGATGACCATTACATCTACTACTGTGGGCAGGAATCCCTCAGAAGAAATGGAGTAGCCATCATGGTCAACAGAAGAGTCCGAAATGCAGTACTTGGATGCAATCTCAAAAACGATAGAATGATCTCTGTTCGTCTCCAAGGCAAACCATTCAATATCACAGTTATCCAAGTCTATGCCCCAACCAGTAATGCTGAAGTTGAATGGTTTTATGAAGACCTACAAGATATTTTAGAACTAACACCCAAAAAAGATGTCCTTTTCATTATAAGGGACTGGAATGCAAAAGTAGGAAGTCAAGAAACAGCTGGAGTAACAGGCAAATTTGGCCTTGGAATGCGAAATGAAGCAGGGCAAAGACTAATAGAGTTTTGCCAAGAAAATGCACTGGT
>SJYQ01044282.1:124882-149855 GCA_006410935.1 Redunca redunca
AGGCTATATATTGTCACCCTGCTTATTTAACTTCTATGCAGAGTACATCATGAGAAAGCCTGGACTGGAAGAAACACAAGCTGAAATCAAGATTGCCGGGAGAAATATCAATTATCTCAGATATGCAGATGACACCACCCTTATGGCAGAAAGTGAAGAGGAACTAAAAAGCCTCTTGATGAAAGTGAAAGAGGAGAGTGAAAAAGTTGGCTTAAAGCTCAACATTCAAAAAACTAAGATCATGGCATCTGGTCCCATCACTTCATGGGAAATAGATGGGGAAACAGTAGAAACAGTGTCAGACTTTATTTTTTGGGGCTCCAAAATCACTACAGATGGTGACTGCAGCCATGAAATTGAAAGACGCTGACTCCTTGGAAGAAAAGTTATGACCAACCTAGATAGTATATTCAAAAGCAGAGACATTACTTTGCCAACTAAGGTCTGTCTAGTCAAGGCTATGGTCTTTCCTGTGGTCATGTATGGATGTGAGATTGGACTGTGAAGAAGGCTGAGCGCTGAAGAATTGATGCTTTTGAACTGTGGTGTTGGAGAAGACTCTTGAGGGTCCCTTGGACTGCAAGGAGATCCAACCAGTCCATTCTGAAGGAGATCAACCCTGGGATTTCTTTGGAAGGAATGATGCTGAAGCAAAGAGTTGACTCATTGGAAAAGACTGATGTTGGGAGAGATTGGGGGCAGGAGAAGAAGGGGATGACCGAGGATGAGATGGCTGGATGGTATCACAGACTCAATAGACGTGAGTCTGAGTGAACTCTGGGAGTTGGTGATGGACAGGGAGGCCTGGTGTGCTGCGATTCATGGGGTCGCAAAGAGTTGGACACGACTGAGCGACTGAACTGAACTGAAGACAATAATATTCCTGCATGGGGGTGTATTATCATATTTTCTTTATTCATTTGTCAGTGGGCACTTAGATTGTTTCCATACCTTGGCTATTGTGAATTAAGGATCCAATGAGTATGGTAGTACAGATCCTTTTGAGATAGTGATTTTTTTGCTTTGTATACCCAGAAGTGGGATTGTTGGATCATATGGTAAGTCCATGTTTAATTTCTTGAGATATCTCCGTACTGTTGTAGGTATAGAGTTTACATTCCCAGCAGCAGTACACAAAGGCTCTCTTTTCTCCACATCCTTCTTTTTGATGATAGTCATCCTAAGAGATGTGAGGTGATATCTCATTGTGGTTTTGATTTGCATTTCTCTGATGATTACTGATCTTGAGCACCTTCTCAGGTACCTGTCAGCCTCTGGTATTTCTTCTTTGGAAGCATGTTCAGGCTCTTCTCCTACTTTTACACTACTTACTTACTTTTGCTATTGAGTTGCATGAGATTCTTGTGTATTTTGGATATTAACTCCTTATGGGATATGTGGTGTGTAAAGTTTCTGCCATTCCACAGGTTGTCTTTTAATTTGTTGATGGCTTCCTTTGCTGTACAGAAGCTGTTTAGTTTCACGGAGTCCCACTTGCTTATTTTCGCTTTTGTTGTCATGTAGTCATTTTCTTAAAGGTCGACCAAAGTAAAATCCACCAAACAGAAATCAGGTCTCCCCAAACCCAGATATTCATCTGAAGTGGCGTATTCACTCTGCGGGATACTTGAGAATACACAAGTGGTTCTTCAGTGTTCCTAGCATTTATGTCTGCCAGTCCCCGTTCCATCATGTGTCCTCTAGGTCTGGCTTACTGACCGAGAGCCTCCAGTTTCTCAGGCCCGCAATTCACAAACTTCTTAAGCGAATATAAGATGAGTAAATGTTATCTGCTTTGTGGAGTCTGTTAGTTCACTGTATATCCAAAGACGCTGTATTGCACACATTTAAACGTTCTGAAAACTCTGGGAACTTAATCACAGAAGGTCATGTGTGTCATAAACTGGACAAAGAGGCACTCCCTAAGCCTTTGTCCTTCTTCCTCTTCTCTTCTAGCTGAACACCCTTTCCCTTTATGAGCTCATCTTCAGAGGGCTCTTGATTCCCCAACCCACTTCCAGGGGCCTTGACTTGGCCCCTGAATTCCTGTGGGCCATCTTCCTTTTAGGGTACCAGTGACACACGCAACTAGATACATCAAAATCCAAACTTATAATCCTCTGCCCTAAACTTTTTTTTCCCCGTTTCCTCAAACCCCCCCGGCTCTGTTTGAGGCGTCCTTTCCTGCACCTCCCATATCTGGTCTCCCTCCAGGATCCATTGCTTCCCCTGCGTCTGACCCTTGCACCCGTCCTCTTCTTTCTGAGAGGCCGTGGACACCACACATAGACTCTGAGGTCTAGCTACCGGGGGACTGAATCTAACAATAAAATCTCGCAGGGCTTCAGTATCCTCTCATTTAAAAAAAGTCTTTATTGAATTTGTTATAGTATTGTTTCCATTTTATATTTTAGTTTTTTGACTGAGAGGCATGTGGGATCTTAGTTCCCTGATCCTGCTTTGGAAGGTGAAGTCTCAACCACTGGACCGCCAGGGACCTCTCATTTTTAAAGGGGACTGACAATAATTCATAGGGTTATTGTGAGAATTAAATGAGTTAATATGCATGTTCTCCAGTGTTGCATATCAAATATTTCCACAACTTAATAGATAAAACCACGCTCGTGTGTTACCTCTCACTGTTGAGGTGAGTTAGGAGTTGGGGAGCTGTCCAGCAAGGCAGTTCTGGCTTGGGTCTCTCATGAGGCTGTAGTCTTCTAACAGCTGGGGCTGGAACAGCTGGCACTCCCCAGGCATCTCCTTCTGCCTGGCATCCCCACGTGGTGGCCTCAAGGTAGCCAGACTTCTGCTAGGATGGCTGGAGGTACCCTAGTAACAGCCCCAGATACACCTGCAGATGCCCAGGGTCTTTTCTCACTTAGCTCAGAAGTCCTGCTCTATTGTCTTGATCCAGGAAAACCTGCTGGGGAAAGATCTAAAGAAAGAGAAAGAATGAAGATGGATTAGAATAAGAGCTGACTCATTGGAAGGGACCCTGATGCCAGGAAACATTGAGGGCAAGAGGATGAGATGGTTGGATGGCATCACTGACTCAGTGAACATGAGTTTGAGCAAGCTCCAGGACACAGTGAAGGACAGGGAAGCCTGGCGTGCTGCAGACCACAGTGTCACAAAGAGTGAACAACAACAAAGAGAATAAAAGGGAGGCTGGGAAGGGAATAATAGGAATCCTAAAGGACTAATATAGAGGATAAAATGATGAATCAAAGAGGCATTGGTGGAATGTTGTAAAACAAAAACCCCACAAAAAACCTGCCAGGATTGAAAGTGGGGAGACATAAACTCCAACTCTGCATGGAGGCCTGTCAGAACACCTGTGGACCTTTCTTAAAACCCTCGCAGAGAGTGACCATGAGAATGTTTTGTACTGTTCAGATGATTCACTGTGTATCTGATGGCAGTCTTATTAAAAAACTGGAACTGAGATGTGCTGTATGTTTTTCTGTCACAAAAAAATATGATTCAAATTACTGGCCATTTCTATAATGATGAGTGTCTGGAATGTATTTCATACTAAAGAATATGCTACCTTAATAGTTATTTTTTGAAAAGCACTATTTCTTCCTAGTGGGTGTCTGAAAATGTTTTTATCTGACACGCTTTTATTTCTAAAGTCTGTGTCACCTATAAAAATTCTATCTGAGCATTCTGAAAGTTAGAATTTTCCATTTTGTTTAAAGTTCTTCCAAACTAAGACTTACACTAGACTTTGGATCTGTTTGTTAAAATGAAACAATTAGTTTGCAAGAATGAACTGGGGAGATGGATATCTAGCAAATGGTTTCCAGTAAAAACCTTTGCATATCTGGTAGGTGGAATTGAGAACTCAGCGTCAAGGTTTAATTAGGCCTGTGAATGATGTTCTTCTCTTTGGACCTAAGGATCTTCATGGGTTTTTAATTTTTTTCTTAACTTTGGTAGTCATAAAATGTGAGTATCAATGTAGACTGAGTCTATAAATAGACTTTTGCCATGCTTTATGTTGAAATATTAAAGATTTTCAAAATAATGAAGCATATTTAATCCTACCACTTTCACTGAAAATTATTTTCAGCTAAATAGGGCTATGTGAGAGAGAGAATGAAAAGGCTCTTTAAGACTATGTAAAAAATACAATAATTATTTAAAACTATACTTCATCTCATCTCTTAAATTTCTATTTTGTGTATGTTTCTTAATCTACTTAAGGTTTTCAGTACAGACTGTAGTTACAGGTTTTTTTTTTTTATTAAACAGTTGCAAATTCCTTTGTTTTTCATTTTTAACATATTTATTTATTTATTATTTTTGACCATGTGGTGTGAAGGATCTTTGTTCCCTGACCAGGAATTGAACCTGTGCCCGCAGCAGTAGGAGCATGGCGTTGTAACTGCTGGACTGCCAGGGAAGTCCCTTGATTGTGGCTATAGTTTTAGGTGAACCAATGGATAGTCACTGGAAGTGTTACCAAAGCGATCTTGGGCGTGCTCACCCACGTGCACACTAAAGCCAGTTTACCAATACAAGGCTGCAGTGAAGAAAAGTGCAGTTTAGTGCAGGGCGCCAAGCGTGGAGTCCAGGGTAGCTAGTATTTGAAAGACTCACATTCCCCAATCGCTTTCAAGATTTTTAAAGACAGAGTGAGAGGGGGATTGTGGGGTTTTGATCAACTTATGGACATCCTTCTGATCGGTGGTGAGAGAGAATGTCATCAACCTTCTGGTTCCAACTGGTCTGGGATCTGTGTTCTTTCTCTGGGGTCAGCTGACTTCTTCCCCCTGTTGGGGGCTTTCAGTATCTGCAAAACAACTCAAAGGACATGACTCAGAATATTGTTTATAACCCTTGAGGAGGAACTAAAAGTCCTTGGCTTGGCTTAATGGATAAAAAAATTTTTTTTTCGCCTTGCTTCACTGTTTTCCTTTTCTTCCCCTGTGCATTTTCTTGCTTCTCTGATGAAGTTTTCCTTTGACTAAAGTTTTTTTTATACAGACAGAAGGTCAGCGGAGGACATGGGGGGAAATCTATTTTGGGAAGGCCTCAGAGGGTCCTGCTTAGTTACAGAAGTGCTGGTCACACACTTTTTCTGATAAGAGTGTCTGGTCTGAAGAGTTTGAAGCCCACTGAGGTGCACACTTCCATCAGCGTCTGTGAAACACCCTGAGCTGCTGGCAGGCATGCCCTCCTGCACTTGGTGGATTTGGGCTGTGTCTCTTTATGAAAGAAGGCTGAATGCCGAGGAATTGATTCTTTTGAATTGTGGTGTGGAGAAAACTCTTGAAAGTCCTTTGGACAGCCAGGAGATCAAACCAGTCACTCCTAAAGGAAATCAATGCTGAATATTCATTGGATGGACTGATGCTGAAGCTCTGATCCTTTTTGGCCACGTGATGCAAAGAGATAATCATTGAGAAAAAACACTAATGCTGGGAAAGATTGGAGAAGGCAATGGCACCCCATTCCAGTACTCTTGCCTGGAAAATCCCATGGATGGAGGAGCCTGGTAGGCTGCAGTCTATGGGGTTGCGATGAGTTGGACATGACTGAGTGACTTCACTTTCACTTTTCACTTTCATGCATTGGAGAAGGAAATGGCAACCCACTCCAGTGTTCTTGCCTGGAGAATCCAAGGGACGGTGGAGGCTGGTGGGCTGCCATCTATGGGGTCGTACAGTCGGACACGACTGAAGTGACTTAGCAGCAGCAGCAGCTGGGAAAGATTGAGGGCAGGGAGAGAAGGAGGCAACAGAGGAGGAGATGCTTAGATGGCATCATGACTCAATGGACATGAATTTGAGCAAACTCTGGAAGATAGTGGAGGACAGAGAAGCCTGTTGTGCTGCAGTCCATGGAGTCACAAAGCCTTAGTGACTGGGCTGCAGCAACTCTCAACGACATGGGAAGAGGCAGGAGCCACTGCTTGGGGATTTGTGCTAGGCATACTCCCCTTAATTCATCCCTCCCTAGGAAGGGGGAATGAGAAGGAACCACTTGCCTTAATTCTGCTGATGGTAGCCTTGATTATCTATAATAATCGCCACATTTTCACAGTCAGCATCTAGTCTTTAAATGTCATTTGTTTTCTCCACAGTCACCCACTTTCCTGAAGTGCTCGCCATTTGAAAATCACTTGTATTTAAGCAATTCTTCTTGATTTGTTAATGATTTGACTCCAAGGGCTTTCAAAAGGAAAAACTATCCCTGATATAATGGTTGAGTCATGCTTGGTGAAATGAGCAGTTCAAGCCTGACACGATGCTAGAGCAATACTGCATTCAGATTTTGGAGAGAACATGTGTCTTCTGGGAATTTTGTTACATGAAAGTGAAAATGAAGTCACTCTGTTTTTAACTCCTTTGCTAAGCTTAAAAAAAAAACAAAAACAAAACAAAATCAAAGCAGGCTTTCTTAATGTTAGTAAACTTAAAACACTGAGGTCCTCATGTTTTTCCCTTGTATCGTGATGGCAAGTGAGATCAGGTTCTGCCAGCTGAACCTGGGCAAGACCCTACAAGCCGTGTTACATGTCCCTCAGCCTCAGTTTCCCCATCTGTAAAATGGGGCCAGTAACAGTCTGTAATAATACCTGCTCCCTTTTATGCCTTAACATTGTTATTATTAAATTGATTTATGCTAATGAAATCCTCTTAGAAGCGTAAGACTTCTTTCTTCTGCTGTTGACAAAGTTGTTTCTGATACAAACTTCTCTGCTTTGTATTGTTATTTTGTCTGGTGGGAACCATTGTCCCCACATTTCCTACAGCCAGAGTCTCTTTTAGCCTTATGAATTGAATTTAGACCAGATACTCTTGATTTCTGCAATGGATATCCTCCACTGCAGAAATGAAATGAAACAAACAAAAAGCCCTCAGACTCTTCCAAACTGGTTGTGCCAGTCTGGAGTTCCCGATTATATCTGGTTACTGTTTTGTTTTTTTTTTTTGTTTTTTTAGTGTATATGGTATTTATTTTTTAATTTGAAAATTATTTATTTTCAATTGGAAGATAATTGTTTTACAATATTGTGTTGGTTTCTGCCATACATCATCATGAATCAGCCATAGATAATATACATGTCTCCTCCCCGTTGAACCTCCCTCCCACTTCCCAGCCATCCCATCCCTCTCGGTTGTCACAGAGCACCAGATTCGAGCTTCCAGTGTCGTACAGCAAACCAGCATGGAAACATGCATCGCCAGGTGAAACTGGGTAGCCAATGGGGATTTGCTCTCTGTGGCTGCTGTCTTACAGCCTGGTTTCCTAGGAGATGGCCCATTAACACTGGACTGCACAGGCAGGGATCTCTCACCCTTGTTGCCCTTGGAAACTCAGGACTTCTTACTTCAGCCTAAGTTTTGGAACTTGTGCAATGGCAGCTGTCTCAGAAAGAGGGACTTCCCAGGCTTAAACTGATCTCTGTTTTGGAGGCCCTTCGCTGAGTCACCCATTTCTAACTCCTGCTTCCACAGGCCCTTTACTCTTCAGGCAGCCACTAAATGAAGTCTAGAACAAAGAGCTTTTGAGACCTAGAAAAAAAGGGATTGACCCCAAAATATGAAAATAAAACACAACTAAGAATCATTTAATTAAATGTCTACAAACTAATAATTAGGCTATTATTAGCAAAATGTTAATATTCAAAAATCATAATAATTTTTTAAAAAGGAGGTTAGATTATTCCCCTTCAAAAGGACCATGTACCATGTTTGCTGAGAAATTGATTACAAATGAAATGGCTGGCTTGTAGCTAAATTGTTAAAACTTTTTTATTTCAGAAAAACAGTACTGTAGGTACATTTTAATATATTTGATATGATATAGAGGGCTTGGGAATTTGAATGAAGACTGTATATACTAGATGGCATTACAGAATGATTGTTAATTTTCTTAGTTGTGATAATGACCTTGAGATTAAGCGGAAGAATCTGAGGAGCTACTTATGGAAGTATATTTAGGGGTAAGTGAAGTGAGTGAAGTCACTCAGTCGTGTCTGACTCTTTGTGACCCCGTGGACTGTAGCCCACCAGGCTCCTCTGTCCATGGGATTCTCCAGGCAAGAATACTGGAGTGGGTTGCCATTTCCTTCTCCAGGGGATCTTCCCGACCCAGGGATCGAACCCAGGTCTCCCGCATTAGAGGCAGATGCTTTAACCTCTGAGCCACCAGTAAAGTACCTTGATATTAGCAACTTGCCATCAAAGTGTACTGAAATATAATAACTATATGATGGAAAGAAGGAAGCACTAATTCCATTTCTTCTGCTTATGGGTAGCCTTGATTATGGATAAAAATTTCTGTATCTTTGCAGTCAGTATCTTTTATTTGAATGTCATTTGTTTCCTACACAGTCATCCTTTTCTCTTAAGTGTTTGTCATTTGAAAATTACTCAGCATGTCAGCCACCCACTTTCAAAAGCTTCTGCAAAATGATAATAGCAGATATATGTGTGTTTATACACACACACATGTATAGGATAAATGCGGTGAACTGTTAACAAGTGTTCTGAAGACTAGTAAAGCAGGTTAGAGGAGTAAGAATGATGGAAGCCAAGGGGCATTGTTTGGATAGCACAATCAGGAAGCCTTTGGGAGGAGTGACATCTCAACTGGATCTGAGTCAGATATGAATGAACAAGACATATGAAGATCTGAAGGAAGTATCTGCTGCTGCTGCTGCTGCTGCTGCTGCTGCTAGGTCACTTCAGTCGTGTCCGACTCTGTGTGACCCCGTAGACGGCAGCCCACCAGCCTTCCCTGTCCCTGGGATTCTCCAGGCAAGAACACTGGAGTGGGCTGCCATTTCCTTCTCCAATGCATGCGAGTGAAAAGTGAAAGTGAAGTCTCAGTCATGTCTAACTCTTAGTGACCTCATGGACTGCAGCCCACCAGGCTCCTCCATCCATGGGATTTTCCAGGCAAGAGTACTGGAGTGGGGTCCCATTGCCTTTTCTAGAAGTATTTGTTAGGCATATGCACAGACCCTCAGGCAGGACTTCAAAACACCTGATATCGTCCAACAAATTTTTTGCTGTTGTTAATCTAATGACAGTAAAACAGACTTTAATTATTTTAAATTTGTATTTCCCTATTTACTAATAAGACATTTTAAATAAATTTATTTTTTATGTGTGCTTCATTTTTTTGTGAAATTCTTATCTTTTGTTTATTGTTCTATTGGGTTGTCTTTTTCTTATTGATCAGTTGTCCTTATATTCTGGATAATGACTCCTTTGCCCATTATATGTGTGGCAGTTATCTTCTTCCTATTTATGGATCATCTTTTCTGTCTTTTTAGGGTGTCTTTCAAGGAGTAGGTGCTATTAATTTTAATTCCATTGAGTTTATCAGTCATTTGATTTATGGTGTGCATTTTTGTGTCTTAATTAAGACCATTTTTCTGACCCTGAAGTGAAAAAAGATGTCCCGCTAAGCTACTCTAAATGTTTTATGATTGTTTTGCACACCAATGTCTTTAATCTGCCTAAAACTGATTTTTAAACAGTATAAGGTGAGAACCCACTTTTGTATTTTTTCCATATTGAATATCTAATTTTTCTGGCACCATGTATTAAGTAGCCACTCTCTCTCTAATGATTTGTAGTGATCACTCTTTGTCAAAAAGGGCTCCATATATTCTTGGATCTGTTTCTGGGCTAATTTTATTCCATTCATCTATGTGGCTATTATTGGACCGATTAAGACTACCTGTCTTAATTTATAGAGCTTTATATCTTGATATTTGGTGAGGCAAGTCCCTTGCCTTTATGCAGAGTCTTGGTTATTTTTTGACCTTTGTTCTTCTACCTAAAATTTCCATTCAACTTGCCAAGTTCTATGAAAAGCTCTGTTGGGATTTTGATTGGAATGCTCTGAACTTAAGGGAACTGACATCTTAACAGTGTTGAGTCTTCAGTATGGTACGTCTTTCTATTTATTTAGGTTTTTAAATTTTTAAAATTTATTCATTTATTTGGCTGCATTGGATCTGTGGTTGCTGCCTGGGGGCCCTTCCATGCAGCTGGCAGGCTTCTCTCCAAGTTGTGGGCTGTGGGCTTAGTGTTGTGGCACACCAGCTTAGGTGCTCCAAGGCATGTGGGGTCTTAGTTCCCCAACCAGGGGTTGAACTTGTGTCCCCTGCATTAGAAGGCAGATTCTTAACCACTGAACCACCAAGGAAGTCCCCAGATTTTTCTTTAGTCTTTGAATAATTTATAATTTTTTTCTTAAAGGACTTGACAGTTCTAAGAACTTCATTTTTTGTTCTTTTTTAAAGGTTATCTTTCAGTTCAGTTCAGTTCAGTCGCTCAGTCGTGTCTGACTCTTTGCGACCCCATGAATCGCAGCACACCAGGCCTCCCTGTCCATCACCAACTCCCGGAGTTCACTCAGACTCACGTCCATCGAGTCAGTGATGCCATCCAGCCATCTCATCCTCTGTCGTCCCCTTCTCCTCCTGCCCCCAATCCCTCCCAGCATCAAAGTCTTTTCCAATGAGTCACCTCTTCTCATGAGGTGGCCAAAGTACTGGAGTTTCAGCTTCAGCATCATTCCTTCCAAAGAAATCTCAGGGCTGATCTCCCTCAGAATGGACTGGTTGGATCCCCTTGCAGTCCAAGGGACTCTCAGGAGTCTTCTCCAACACCACAGTTTAAAAGCATCAATTCTTCAATGCTCAGCCTTCTTCACAGTCCAACTCTCACATCCATACATGACCACTGGAAAAACCATAGCCTTGACTAGACGGACCTTAGTCGGCAAAGTAATGTCTCTGCTTTTGAATATGCTATCTAGGTTGGTCATAACTTTTCTTCCAAGGAGTAAGCGTCTTTTAATTTCATGGCTGCAATCACCATCTGCAGTGATTTTGGAGCCCCCCCCCCAAATAAAGTCTGACACTGTTTCCACTGTTTATCTATTTCCCATGGAGTGATGGGACCGGATGCCATGATCTTAGTTTTTTGAATGTTGAGCTTTAAGCCAACTTTTTCACTCTCCACTTTCACTTTCATCAAGAGGCTTTTTAGTCTTCACTTTCTGCCATAAGGGTGGTGTCATGTGCATAACTGAGGTGATTGATATTTCTCCCAGCAATCTTGATTCCAGCTTGTGATTCTTCCAGTCCAGCGTTTCTCATGATGTACTCTGCATAGAAGTTAAATAAGCAGGGTGACAATATACAGCCTTGACGTACTTCTTTTCCTATTTGGAACCAGTCTGTTGTTCCATGTCCAGTTCTAACTGTTGCTTCCTGGTTACACAGCTTCTAATTGTTTTTTGCTGTTATATGAAAATGCAACTGATAGCTGTGTATTGATTTTATCTGGGAACCAGGTAAAACACTAATCCCAATTATTTACTTGTAGATTCTTTTTGATGTTTTGCATAAATAATAATTTGCAAATAAGAACAACCTTTATCATTATTTCCAATTCTTATACATGTTTTACCTTTATCCTTTTTTTATTGCACTGACCAAGATGTCCAACACAATGTTACATAGGGAGGTAACAGCTGACATATATGCCTTATTCCTAGTCTTAAAGAAAACGCTTCAGGCATTTCACAGAATATGAGGTCTGCTGTAGGTTTCTCATGGAAACTTTTTCTAACGTGTGTTTTCCAACACCACCAAGCAATTCTCCAATTCTCAGCAGACACTGACAAGTTGTCCTGCAAATTTAACTAAATTCTGACACTTTCAATCTGGAGATAGGTCTCACAGGTTAGGAGCTCAGTCTCTCAANAAAGAGTCAGACACGAGTTAGCAACTGAACAGCAGCAACAAATGAATAGAAGATGGAGATGGATAGGCAAAACCCATTCACTTATTCAGCAAGTACTGAACGAGAGTCTGCTTTATTTCATGTACCAGGCAAGGAGCTAAAGACATAGCAATAAACGAGACAAAAGGCTGTACCTCAGGGAAGCCTTTATTCTAGTGATGGAAGACAGACAACTAACATAAGCGAAGAAATGACATAACTGGGTTGGGATACTAGATAACAATGAAACAAGATGGCTCTGGAGATAGAGAGGGTGAGTCGGGAGATAGGCTGAGTGGAGGACGGTCAGGAAGGCATCTCAAAGGCAGGCTCGTGAGCGAAGGGCTGACTGGTGACACCAGCCACGCAAAGACCTGGAGCAGCGCACTGGGCAGAGGAATCAGCAGGTGTCAAGGCCCCGAGCCAGGGCTACACTTGGCAAGTCTGAGGGGCAGAAGGTCCGACTGGAGGATGGGGGCAGGGGAATGGGCTGGCTGATACTGGGGATGTGGAGGGAGCCAGGCCAGTGTGCATAGTTCGGATTTTATTCTAAACGCAATGGAAAGGGATTCAATAAGGCAATGGAATGACCCACATCACTACTTGAAAAGCTCGTCTCTGGTTGCTGGGTGAAAAGTGGAGTATGTTAGGATTCCCTGGTGGCTCAGAGGGTAAAGAGTCTGCCTGCAATGTTGGAGGCCTGAGTTCAATCCCTGGGTCAGGACAATCCCCTAGAGAAGAAAATGGGAACTCACTCCAGTACTCTCAGCTGGAAAATCCCATGGACAGAGGAGCCTGGCGGGCTACCGTCCATAGGGTCGCAAAGAGCCAGACACGAGTGAGTGAGTTCACTCTCAGCTTCAGGAGATGGAGGCAGCAGGCCTGCTGGGGTCTCTTCCTTTCACATGGTTTCCCAGAGGCTTGACTCACTGACTCACCACTCGCGGCCAACAACTCTTGGGCCAGAACTGTGCCTTCTGGCCAGCCCCAGCTGCAAGGGGTTCTTTTTTTTTTTAACTATTTTAATTGAAATGTAGTTGATTTACAATGTTGTGTTGGTTTCCGGTGTGCAGCAAAGTGAATGTTATACATATCTACTGTATTTTAAGTATTGTTTAGTCACTAAGTCGTATCCAACTCTTTTGCGACCCCATGGCCTACAGCCCACCAGGCCTCTCTGTCCATGGGATTTCCCAGGCAAGAATCCTGGAGTGGGTTGCCATTCCCTTCTCCAGGGGGTCTTCCTGACCCTGGGATCCAACCTGCATCTCCTGCATTAGCAGGTGGATTCTTTACCACTGAGCCCCCTGGGAAACCCATATACATATCTATCTATCTATATATTTTGTATTATTTTCCACATGGTTTATTAGAGAATATTATAAGGTGCTATATAATAGGAGCTTGTTGCTTTTCCATTTTATATATGATAGTTTGCATCTGCTAATTCCAAACTCCCAATCCATTCCTTCCCATTAGCAACCGTAAATCTGTTCTCTATGTCGTTGAAGGATTATTTCCTTTTTTCTTTTGGAATTGCCATAATAGAGTATTTTAATTTTTGTTTTATTGAGGTATCGTTGATGTATAATATTATATGTTTGAAGTGTACAGCATAATAATGTTTAAAGGTTATGATAACTTACGGTGAACAGTGTCAGATTTGTGATCTCCAAAGAAGATTTAGCTTTGGGACCAGGGACCAGTCTTGATCACTCAAGAGCTTTTGAGTAGCAGAGTTTTATCAAAGTATGAAAAGAGACAGAGAAAGCTTCTGACATAGACCTCAGAAGGAGGACAGAGAGTGCCCCCTTGCTGGTCTTAGCAAGGGAGCTATATACTCTTTCAATTGGTTATGACAGTAAATCAAAAGAATGTCTCAAGGTTGTACAGCTCTTACCAGACCCACTGCCACAATTTACATTTTAAGATAATGCGATTAAAAATAACAATAGAAAGATCCTACCAGTTCAGTCACATAATATACATTTTAAGATGACAGGATTAGTCAGAAGGTTCTCAAGAAGGAGAAACATGTCCTCAAGCAGGATACACTGTTGTTATATAATCATTGGTACAGAGTTTAAGGGAAAACATATCCTTGAGCAAAGATGAGTTGTTTTGTTGTGCAATCATTAGCTCTGGGCTTAAAAAAAAGAAGTTTGTCCTTTTTTCCTCCTTGAGAACTCCAGACCCCTGTGTCCACCTTGAGAGCCCCAGACCCCTTTCTCCTCTTTGGGGACCCCAGACTTCTTATCGTTAGGTAGGTAGAATAGGGAAAAGGAGTCCAAAATGGCGGTGGCTTAAAACAAGGAAGGTCAAAGGAAGGTCTGAGGACCAGAGTGAAGACTTCAGGTAGAACAAACAGCACTCCTGGCTAAACCCAATTTGCATAGGGCAGGCCCAGGTGGAGGAAAAAACATAAAAGGAGGAGTCAAAGTGCTTTCTCTCTCTCTTTCTCTTTCTCTCTCTCTTTCTCTCCCACGTGTGTGCGCTCTTTCTCTCTCTCTCCCTCTCCCTCTCCCATGCGCTCCTCCACTCTCTTCCCTTCAAGTCTTTGGGTTGGCATGCCCTCATGCTTCGAGGATGGATTCTCCTGCTATCTTCTAAATAAAATAGAGCTGTAGCACTGATTTGCCTAAGAGCTGTAACACGGTTTGTCCAAGACCTGAGAGCTGAGACGCGCCGAGGGCTCTAACGTCTGTCACTCCAAATCTTTGTTGTGATGAGACAAAGAACCAAGGAACATACACTCATGTGACATTATCAGTCTACCTAAGAGCTGACTCAGTTACAAACATTTGAAGGTTATATTCCAACAAAATATTGGCTGTATTTTCTGTGCTGCATAGTATATCCTTATTACCTGTTTATTTTATACACAGTAGTTTGTACCTCTTAGGCCTCGTATCCCTTGTTAAGGGACCAGACCTGAGCCATGACAGGCTCCACAAGCTATACGAGGCCTAAGATTCAGATTCTTGTAAAACCTGAGTCATGATTCCAGGAAATCACACCCTGGGAAAATCCCTGCTGGCACTAAACCGGATGGAAATAGATGGGGAAACGGTAGAAACAGTGTCAGAGTTTGTTTTTTTGGGCTCCAAAATCACTGCAGATGGTGACTGCAGCCATGAAATTAAAAGACGCTTACTCCTTGGAAGAAAAGTTATGACCAACCTAGATAGTATGTTCAAAACCAGAGACATTCCTTTGCCGACTAAGGTCCGTCTAGTCAAGGCTATGGTTTTTCCTGTGGTCATGTACGCATGTGAGAGTTGGACTGTGAAGAAGGCTGAGCGCCAAAGAATTGATGCGTTTGAACTGTGGTGTTGGAGAAGACTCTTGAGAGTCCCTTGGACTGCAAGGGGATCCAACCAGTCCATTCTGAGGGAGATCAATCCTGGGATTTCTTTGGAAGGAATGATGCTGAAGCTGGAACTCCAGTACTTTGGACACCTGATGTGAAGAGTTGATTCACTGGAAAAGACTCTGATGCTGGGAGGGATTGGGGGCAGGAGGAGAAGAGGACGACCCAGGATGAGATGGCTGGATGGCATCACTGACTCAATGGACGTGAGTCTGAGTGAACTCCAGGAGATGGTGATGGACAAGGAGGCCTGGAGTGCTCGGATTCATGGGGTCGCAACGAGTAGGACACGACTGAGCGACTGAACTGAACTGAACTGATTCCGGGGAACCACACCCTAGGAAAGTCCCCGATGGTGCCAAACCTGAACCAATCTGGATAGGGATGCAGGATTTGAAAATCTCGTGCGTGCATGCAGCTCAGCCAATCATTACCTGCCAGCCGTACTAAGAACCGCCTGTATAAAAGCAGCTGTGATTCAGAGCTCGGGGCTCTAGACAAGACTCCCCTGCACTGGATGAGATGGGAGCCCTAGCTCGAGCTAGCAATAAAACCCCTTTATGTTTTTGCATTGCTGTGGACGTCTTATTCTCTCAGTTTTGGGGACTCGGACTTCGGGCATAACACCCTATTTTATCCCTCCCTCCTTCCTTCTCCCCACTGGTAACCACGTTTGTTCTCTATATCGTTAAGTCTGTGTCTGTATTGTTATGTTTGAGTGTTTTACTTTTAAGGTTCAAAATATAAGTGATATTATACAGTATTTGTTTTACTCTGACTCATTTCACTTAGCATAATACCCTCCAAGTTCATCCATGTTGTTGCAAATGGCAAACTTTCATTCTTTTTATGACTGAGTTGTATCCCATTGTTTATACATGTACTACAAGTTATTTATCCATTCATTGGCTTATGGACATTTAGTTTGCTTCCACATCTTGGCAATTGTAAATAGTGCTACTGTAAACATTGAGGTGCAAAGGAATTCTTAAAATATGAATATTTTAGGCACAGGAAGGCAAGGAGGGAAATGGCTTGTAAATTACTTTTTGGTAGCCATTCTAGTCTGTCAGTAGGGTCATCTGTATTATTCCAAAAAAGAGCCTGTGAAATAGGTGGGGCAAATTTTTTTTAATAAATGTGGTAGACATCCTTTCTTTATTTGTCACACCATACAACACTCGGGATCTTAGTTCCCCATCCAGGGATGGAACTTGTGTCTTCTGCATCAACAGTGTGGTGTCTTAGCCACTGGACCACCAGGGAAGTCCCTGGGTAGGCCAATTTTTACTGGACTCATTTATAAAAGGAAGACAGCATTAAAAAGCACAAAGTTCAAAAGATCTCGATCTTTGGACCTCAAATTGAATGTGCTGTTTTCAGTACTTTTCATTATTCTGGGCCCCATAGACTGAACCTAGTCACCACATGTCCTGTTACGTCTCAGTTCCATCGTCCCTGAGCAATTATGACAGCTGAATGGACACTGGAGGGAGATCGGTTCAGCAAAACAAATTTTTGAAATGGAAAGAAGCCTTCTAAAAAAGAAGAAAGAAAAATAATAAATAATGTCTTCTGTTATATTAGGAAAAATTGTCCCACCAAACAGAATGATCAGGTGGAAAGAGCACACGCCCCGGGAGATGTGGGAGACCGTCCCCTGGAGTGTGGGAAGGACACTGAGAATTTTGTGTTTGCATGAATATAGATGATACAGCTATAGACACGGAAGTTCAGCGTTGCTAATATTTATTTATTTTTATCAGGCTCCACTGGCTCTTAGTTGCAGCACGTGGCTCTAGCTCAGGGATTGAACCCGGGCCCCCTGCATTGGAAACATAGCGTCTTAACCACTGGACTACCAGGGAAGTCCCAGCATCGCTAACATTTAATACATGAATTGACACTGGGTATCAGACAGGCACATGTGGGATTCAAATCATATCCTTATTGTACAGTCTATACCATGGTGAAGTTATCAGCCGTGCTCTCACTGTTTCCTCATTCACTGTCAACGGATTGTGGCAACAAGTGCCTGATTATGTGGATTTACTAGTAATGTTATCTTAAATGGTAAACTCTTTATAATTTTTTTTATAATGAGATGGAGAGTTTCCGTGAAATTATACTTAGAAGAACAATGCTTAACAATCATTGCATATATATACATGTATATAGTCACATGTAGCCAGACAATCATTATGGATTATATGCAGTAAGAATTCAACATCAGTTCAGTTCAGTCATTCAGTCGTGTTCAACTCTTTGCGATCCCATGAATCGCAGCACGCCAGGCCTCCCTGTCCATCACCAACTCCCGGAGTTCACTCAGACTCACCTCCATTGAGTCAGTGATGCTGTCCAGCCATCTCATCCTCTGTCGTCCCCTTCTCCTCCTGCCCCCAATCCCTCCCAGCATCAGAGTCTTTTCCAATGAGTCAACTCTTCGCATGAGGTGGCCAAAGTACTGGAGCTTCAGCTTTAGCATCATTCCTTCCAAAGAAATCCCAGGGCTGATCTCCTTCAGAATGGACTGGTTGGATCTCCTGCAGTCCAAGGGACTCTCAAGAGTCTTCTCCAACACCACAGTTCAAAAGCATCAATTCTTCAGTGCTCAGCTTTTTTCACAGTCCAACTCTCACATGCATACATGACCACAGGGAAAACCATAGCCTTGACTAGACGGACCTTAGTCGGCAAAGGAATGTCTCTGGTTTTGAATATACTATCTAGGTTGGTCATAACTTTTCTTCCAAGGAGTAAGCGTCTTTTAATTTCATGGCTGCAGTCACCATCTGCAGTGATNTTCAGAATTTTCCACAGTTTATTGTGATCCACACAGTCAAAGGCTTTGGCATAGTCAATAAAGCAGAAATAGATGTTTTTCTGGAACTCTCTTGCTTTTTGCATGATCCAGCGGATGTTGTTCAACATAGGTATGTCATATACATAGGCATGAATGTAATTACATACCACAGTGTTTTCTACTATGAAAATTAAGACAGCTAACAGAAAGCACCTAGTGCAATGCCTGCTGTATGTATTTTCGTAAACATTCAATTAATCAAGAAGAACCATCACAAAATGGCTAGAGTGCTACTCACCTGGCTGGCCTCTTAGTGGATACATCAGGAGATATTCCTTGGGAAGTCTTCCTTGGCTTAATGCTTTTCCTGGGTTCAGTCCCTGGATATTTCGTCAGCACATTATTAATAGCTTCACCTTTCAGGACAGATTCATTAATCAAACTTACAAGACCAGAATCAAACCCAGAATCTGAGTTTGCTTACATGCTCAGCCGCTAAGTCATGTCCGATTCTTGGCAACCCCATGGACTGTAGCCCGCCAGCCTCCTCTGTCCATGAAATCCTCCAGGCAAGTATACTGGAGTGGGTAGCCATGCCCTCCTCCAGGGGATCTTCCCGACCCAAGGATTGAACCTTGTGTTTCTTGCATCCCTTGAATCCGAGTTTAGTGACGGATAACACGACTGTCATACAGATTGTGAAGTGATGCTAGCGTGATCAGAATATTTTCTCCCTGAAGGTGGACTGACAATCAAAGAGCGCTTGGTGAAGAACAAGGGGAGCTTTCACTTATACACAAGTCCTGTTTAATGCCCTCTGATAGATCTGTTTCACAATAGGGATTCATTTGCCAATACACTCAGGAAATTCAAGGCAGGCAATTCCTTGGACAGAAATCAGGGCAGGTAATGTGTTTGCCTCTGTGGCACTTGATTTTGAAATTGTAGGGGAGCAGGATATGCCACCCCCAAACATGTCTCTTTGGTATATTCATTATATTAAATTGGTTATTTTCTAGGAAACATCAGACATAGGAAATACTCTGAAAACCAAGTAGAAGTTAGCCTTTGGTAAGAAACACTCTGATTTATAAGAGAAACCTCCATGTGTAAGGGTGTCTCCCTGGCTGTACCAGGAAGAGAATGACCAGATCTCTAGACACTTTGATGAACGGAGAAGACAACGACTTAAATCTGCGTAAGAACCTTACACTCGCTTACTGTGCTTTTCCAGTTAACTCTCCATAAGTGACTCTTTCCACCCTCTTGTCTTTAGCAAGGATGATATTTAAGGTGAGGGTGTCAGCCATTTCTTTTGGTAAGTCACCCAGTCCCCCTGGGTCTCTCCCGTGTACATGCTGCTCAGTCGCTCACTTGTGTCTGACTCTCTGTGACCCCCTGAACTGTAGCCCACCAGGCACCTCTGTCCATGGAATTTTCCAGGCAAGAATACTGGAGTGGGTTGCCATTTCCTCCTCCAGGGGATCTTTCAGAGCCAGGGACGGAACCTGCGTCTCTTAAGTCTCCTGCACTGGCAGGTGGATTCTTTACTACTGAGACACCTGGCAAGTCCCCATGTACACATGCTATTAAACTTGTTGGACTGATTTTTCTCCTGTTACTGTCTCATGTCCATTTTATTCTGTAGACCAGCCAGAAGAACCTAGAAGGATAGAGGAAGATTTCTTCCTCCTTGACAATATGCTATGATTAATAACATTCTCTTTTTCAGTTCCTTTTTTCTCCTTTAACTTTTTATTACGGAGATTCTGAAACATACACAGTGTAAGTTAATGAGTCGCATGTACCCATCACCTAGCTGCAATCTCTATTCACACATGCTTAGTCAGTCCGGTTTTATTTACATCCTCACCCACGTCTCCTAACCTTCTATACTGGAATTTGAAGAAAATTCTAAACATCCTGATTGTTTTTAAAGATATGTTATTGAATCAAGTTCTGCTCGTTTGAGCACTATTTTTATTTTTTTTTCTTTTTCTGGTGACTTTAGCTATCTCTGCTCTGATCTTAAAGTGCCTCCCAGAGAGAGTGTTTAGTTCTCAAGGGAAGCCTATGGTTCTGAAAACAATTACCATTATCATTAGGCAGTGTACATTCCACTTACTTTTCTCTTTCCTTAATTACCCAGAGATATCACTCTGAGCATCATCTTTTAGGATTTGAAATAGCTCAACTGGAATTCCATCACCTCCACTAGCTTTGTTCGTAGTGATGCTTCCTAAGGCCCACTTGGCTTTGCATTCCAAGATGTCTGGCTCTAGATGAGTGATCACACCATTGTGGTTATCTGGGTCATGAAGATAGTTTTTTGTATAGTTCTTCTGTGTATTCTTGCCACCTCTTCTTAATATCTTCTGCTTCTGTTAGGTCCATAGCATTTCTGTCCTTTATCGAGCCCATCTTTGCATGAAATGTTCCCTTGGTATCTCTAATTTTCTTGAAGAGATCTCTAGTCTTTCCCATCCTATTGTTTTCCTCTATTCCTTTGCATTGATCACTTAGGAAGGCTTTCTTGTCTCTCCTTGCTATTCTTTGGAACTCTGCATTCAAGTGGGTTTATCTTTCCTTTTCTCCTTTGCCATTATCTTCTCTTCTTTTCTCAGCTATTTGTAAGGCCTCCTCAGACAACCATTTGCCTTTGTGCATTTCTTTTTCTTGGGGATGGTCTTGATCACTGCCTCCTGTACAATGTCACGAACCTCTGTCCATAGTTCTTCAGGCACTCTGTCTATTAGATCTAATCCCTTGAATCTATTTGTCACTTCCACTGTATAATCATACGGGATTTGATTTATGTATACCTGAATGGTCTAGTGGTTTTCCCTACTTTCTTCAATTTAAGTCTGAATTTTGCAATAAGGAGTTCATGATCTGAACCACAGTCAGCTCCCAGTCTTGTTTTTGCTGACTGTATAGAGCTTCTCCATCTTTGGCTGCAAAGAATATAATCAATGTGATTTCAGCATTGACCATCTGGTGATGTCCATGTGTAGAGTTGTCTCTTGTGTTGTTAGAAAATGGTGTTGGTGTTTGCTATGACCAGTACGTTCTCTTGGCAAAATTCTGTTAACCTTTTCCCTGCTTCATTTTGTACTCCAAGGCCAAACTTGCCTGTTACTCCAGCTAGCTCTTAACTTCCTACTTTTGCATTCCTGTCCCCTATGATGAAAAGGACATCTTTTCTTGGTGTTAGTTCTAGAAGGTCTTATAGGTCATCATAGAAATGTTCAGCTTCAACTTCTTTGGCATTAGTGGTTGGGGCATAGACTAGGATTACTGTGACACTGAATGGTTTGCCTTGGACATGAACAGAGATCATTCTGTCATTTTTGAGATTGTACCCAAGTACTGCATTTCAGACTCTTTTGTTGACTCTGAGGGCTACTCCATTTCTTCTAAAGGATTCTTGCCTACAGAAGTAGCTGTAATGATCATCTGAATTAAATTCCCCCATTCTGGTCCATTTTAGTTCACTGATTCCTAAAATGTCTATGTTCACTCTTGCCATCTCCTATTTGACCATTTCCAATTTACCTTGATTCATGGACCTAACATCCCAGGATCCTATGCAAATCCTGAAAGATGATGCTGTTAAAGTGCTGCTATCAATATGCCAGCAAATCTGGAAAACTCAGCAGTGGCCACAGGACTGGAAAAGGTAAATTTTCATTCCAAAGAAAGGCAATCCCAAAGAAAGGCAATGCCAAAGAATGTTCAAACTACTGCACAATTGTACTCGTCTCACATGCTAGCAAAGTAATGCTCAAAATTCTCCAAGCTAGGCTTCAACAGTACGTGAACTATGAACTTCCAGATGTTCAAGCTGGATTTAGAAAAGGCAGAGGTACCAGAGATCAAATTGCCAACATCTGCTGAATTATAGAAAAAGAAAGACAGTTCCAGAAAAATGTCTACTTCTGCTTTATCGACTACACCAAAGTCTTTGACTGTGTGGATCACAATAAGCTGTGGAAAATTCTTAAAGAGAAGGAAAAACCAGACTACCTTACCTGCCTCTT
Source organism: Redunca redunca (assembly GCA_006410935.1). Taxonomy (NCBI): domain Eukaryota; kingdom Metazoa; phylum Chordata; class Mammalia; order Artiodactyla; family Bovidae; genus Redunca; species Redunca redunca. Next base: position 146,861 of record SJYQ01044282.1, read on the forward strand.
GAGAAATGTGTATGCAGGTCAAGAAGCAACAGTTAGAACTGGACATGGAACAATGGACTGGTTCCAAATTGGGAAAGGAGTATGACAAGGCTGTATATTGTCACCTGCTTATTTAACTTCTATGCAGAGTACATCATGAGAAATGCCAGGCTGGATGAAGCACAAGCTGGAATCAAGATTTCAGGGAGAAATATCAATAACTTCAGATATGCAGATGACAACACCCTTATGGCAGAAAGTGAAGAAGTAAAGAGTCTCTTGATGAAAATGAAAGAGAAGAGTGAAAAAGCTGGCTTAAAACTCAGCATTCAGAAAACTAAGATCATGGCATCTGGTCCCATCACTTTGTGGCAAATAGATGGGGAAACAGTGGAAACAGTGACAGATTTTATTTTCTTGGGTTTCAAGATCACTGCAGATGGTGACTGCAGTCATGAAATTAAATGATGCTTGCTCCTTGGAAGAAAAGCTATGACCAACCTAGACAGCATATTAAAGAGCAGAGACATCACTCTGCCGACAAAGGTCCATTTAGTCAAAGCTATGGTTTTTCCAGTAGTCATGTAAGGATGTGAGAATTGGACCAGAAAGAAAGCTGAACGCAGAAGAACTGATGCTTTTGAGCTGTGGTGTTGGGGAAGACTCTTGAGAGTTCCTTCAACTGCAAGGAGATCAAACCAGTCAATTCTAAAGGAAATCAGTCCTGAATATTCATTGGAAGGACTGATGCTGAAGCCAAAGCTCCGATCCTTTGGCCACCTGATGCGAAGAACTGACTCACTGGGAAAGACCCTGAGGGAAAGATTAAAGGCAGAAGGAGAATGGGATGACAGAGGATGAGGTGGCTGGATGGCGTCACCGACTCGATGGACATGAATTTGAGTAAGCTCCGGAAGTTGGTGGTGGACAGGGAGGCCTGGCCTGCTGCAGTCCATGGGATTGCCAAGGGTTGGACATGACTGAGTGACTGAAGTGAACTGAACTACATCACTTACTGGATTGCATGGCAAAGCAGACATGCCAGACCTCTGTCCTCTGCCCAGGGGACTTGATCCACGTGCAGGGTCTCCAAGAGCTGGGTCCAAGAAATTGCATCCATAATGAATTCCCAGGTGACTCTGCCCGTGAGGTTGGAGAATGTTGTCAGAGTTTGCTAGGCTTTCAAAGTACTTAGGTTTCCAGCCATGATGCTGAAAAACGGAAAGAGACTTTTAGAAAACCAGCTGCATTTTTCTGGTGCTTCCTTCTTCCTTCTGTTGCTAGTTGCCACAACTCTTGGGTCAGAGGCCCTGAGGCTGGGATCTATTCTTTGGTGGCTGTGCCAAGGTAGTTCTGCGGGGCAAAGTGCATGAACTTCGAAATAGCAATTGGCTGCTTAGAAATCCCTTGATTTCAAGTTCCTGGCTGTGTCCTACACAGCTGTGGGTGCTGTAGGTCTTACCTAGGTGAGTGGTGTTTCTTGGTGGTAAAGTATCAGCCTGCCAATGCAAGAGACCTGGGTTCGATCCCTGGGTTGGGAAGATCTCCTGGAGGAGAAGCCTGTGGACAGAGGAGCCTGGCACTCTAATAGTCCATGGGGTCACAAAGAGTCAGACACGACTGAACAACTGAGTACACACACAAACATACACAGGCTGAGTACTAGATTTGCTTTTTAAAAAATTGAAGTACTGTTGATTTTAAATGTTGAGGTAGTTTCAAGTGTACAGCAAAGTGATTCAGCTATATTCATTTTCCTTTATTTTCCATTATAGTTTACTATAAGACACTGAATATATCTCCCTGTGTTATAGGTCCTTGTTGTTTATCTATTTTATATTTAGTAGTGTGTATCAGCTAATCCCACACTCCTAATTTATCTCTCCCTTCTGCCCCTCACCTTTCCCCTTTGATAACCATACGTTTGTTTTCTATGTCTGTGAGGCTGTTTGCATTTTGTAAATAAGTTCACTTGTATCATTTTTTAAGATCCCACCTATAAGTGATATCATATGGTATTTGCCTGTCTCTGTCTGATACACTTCACGGAGTATGAGAATCTTTAGGTCTATCCATGTTGCTAAAAGTGGCATCATTTTATTCTTTTTTATGGCTAAGTAACATTCTATTACATACATGTACGATATCTTCTTATCCATTCCTCTGTCGATGGACATCTTGGCTATTGTAAATAGTGTTGCTATGAATGTTGGGGTGCATGTATCTTTTCAAATTAGTCTTCCCTGGATACGTGCCCAGGAGTGGGACTTCTGGATCTTATGCTACTAGAGTGTTATATTTTGAATGGTTCTCCTATATAGCACCATTTTGAGAAATTTCTCTAATATCTCAGTTCTCCTGGGATAATTTTCTTTTGAGTGACCAGGTTCAGTAGCATGGAATGAACACTCATACTCCCCGAAGTGTTCATCTCAGTCCTGACTCTGTTTTTTATTTCAAGCTGCTTAAGATTTCCTTGTTTTGGAGAAACTATATTCCTCTGTGGACTCCTTGGTGGCTCAGTGGTAAAGAATCCACCTGCAATGCAGGAGATTCGGGTTTGATCCCTGGGTTGGAAAGATCCCCTTGAGGAGGAAATGGCAACTCACTTCAGTAATCTTACCTGGGAAATCACATGGACAGAGGAGCCTGGTGGGCTACAGTCTATGGAGTCTCAAAAACAGTGTAGTTTGTGTATGTGGATGGCTGGGAGATACTTCCCCTGCTGATCCATGACCCTCTCGTGACACCATGGGGTGACTCATTAAAAAAAAATAAAGAGATATGTCAGGGAAATACAAGATAAGATTGATTTAGGACGAATGAACTCACAACCCATATTTTGCAGAAAATGGTGCTTTTAAAGAGCTATGTGACCTTAAAATGCTTTTTAGATTTTGTTTTAGTTTGAAAGGAAAACAAGCTTTGTTCAGCATAGTTTATTGCATGTTCCAAAACTGCTATTCTGTGCTTAGTCACTCAGTCATGTCCGGCTCTGTGACCCCAAAGACTGTAG
>SJYQ01044282.1:150499-183227 GCA_006410935.1 Redunca redunca
CCCCTTTAGTCTGTTCCCCACCCTGTGTGCAGCCAAGCTGAACCTGTTACACAGGTAAGGCCAGTCTTATTGCTCTTCTCTTCGGAGCCCTCCAATTGAAGGGCTAACCGCAATTACAGTTTCAACAGCATTTTTGGAACTGTCAGCTACAAATAGGCGCTTGCCAAGATCGTCGCCAGAGGCTGAACAACTACAAGGGCACTTCCATCTGCCTTTGCCGAGACTGAACCCTGTGCTGAGGCGCCTGCTGACCTTTGACCCCCCTCAGGGGGATTCAGGGCAGAGAGCGAGGCACTCTGTGCTCTGGGGAAACTGATGGAACAGGTCTTTAGATAGTTAGATAATTTAGGGAACTGATCCTTGCATCTCCTCATATCTAGAAAATCACTAAATCCCTTCTTGGTGACATCAGCTCCTTGTGACTAGCAGAAAACCTTTTGTAAAGTAAGCACTTGATTGCTTTGAACTCCCTTTTCTCAAAAACCTTATGTATTGACCTTCCCCCACTGTCTCTTTGGAGCAGTCTCTCTGAGGTGCTGTTTCCCAGGCTGCAGTCCTCATCTTGCCCGGAGGAAAACTTAACTCGCAACTCTCAAGTTGTGAATCTTTTAATTGATAGAACCATCAGAAAACCAAGATTGGATAAAGCTGTTTTTTTTTTTTTTAAACACACAGAAGTAGTTTATGTCATTGGTTGACTTTTCATCCATTCTGAGTTAAAAACCAAGTCCTTAAGATGGCTTTGGGGGCCCCTATAGAATGGAAGACAGTGAGAGTGGCTGGAGGGGAAGCAAGAGGATCAGGGAAAGAAGAGGGCTTGCAAAGGCTCAGTCTGCACAACCTCCGAGCAACTCTGCACCACAGGTATTATCCACTTTTGCTAGACAGCAATCTAAAGTCCACTGTCTGTGGGCAGAGCTCATACAAACCAGTCTAACTCCAAGCCAGGTCCCCCCCAACCTCATAACTCTCCCTGGCGCCACGACAGAGAGGCAGGAATAGTGAAATTTCCCTAAGGGAGCTTCAGGTAGTGAAGGTGAGGATTGAGAAATAGATTGGAGTGGAGAATTGAAGAAAGTAGGGAAAACCATTAGACCATTCAGGGATGACCTAAATCAAATCCTTTATGATTATACAGTGGAAGTGAGAAATAGATTTAAGGGACTAGATCTGATAGAGTGCCTGATGAACTATGGACGGAGGTTCGTGACATTGTACAGGAGACAGGGATCAAGACCATCCCCATGGAAAAGAAATGCAAAAAAGCAAAATGGCTGTCTGGGGAGGCCTTACAAATAGCTGTGAAAAGAAGAGAAGCAAAAAGCAAAGGAGAAAAGGAAATATATAAGCATCTGAATGCAGAATTCCAAAGAATAGCAAGAAGAGATAAGAAAGCCTTCCTCAGTGATCAATGCAAAGAAATAGAGGCAAACAACAGAATGGGAAAGACTAATGGCACCCCACTCCAGTACTCTTGCCTGGAAAATCCCATGGACGGAGGAGCCTGGTAGGCTGCAGTTCACAGGGTCGCTAAGAGTCAGACACAACTGAGTGACTTCACTTTCACTTTTCACTTTCATGCATTGGAGAAGGAAATGGCAACCCACTCCAGTGTTCTTGCCTGGAGAATCCCAGGGACAGGGGAGCCTGGTGGGCTGCCGTCTATGGGGTCGCACAGAGTCGGACACGACTGAAGTGACTTAGCAGCAGCAGCAGCAGCAGCAGAGATCTCTTCAAGAAAATTAGAGATGCCAAGGGAACATTTCATGCAAAGATGGGCTCGATAAAGGACAGAAATGGTATGGACCTAACAAAAGCAGAACATATTAAGAAGAGGTGGCAAGAATACACAGAAGAACTGTACAAAAAAGATATTCACAACCCGGGTAATCACGATGGTGTGATCACTCATCTAGAGCCAGACATCCTGGAATGTGAAGTGGGCCCTAGAAAGCATCACTACGAACAAAGCTAGTGGAGGTGATGGAATTCCAGTTGAATTATTTCAAATCCTGAAAGATGATGCTGTGAAAGTGCTGCACTCAATATGCCAGCAAGTTTGGAAAACTCAGCGGTGGCCACAAGACTGGCAAAGGTCAGTTTTCATTCCAATCCCAAAGAAAGGCAATGCCAAAGAATGCTCAAACTACCGTGCAATTGCATTCATCTCACATGCTAGTAAAGTAATGCTCAAAATTCTCCAAGCCAGGCTTCAGCAATACGTGAACCATGAACTTCCAGATGTTCGTTTTTTTTCAGATGTTCAAGCTGGTTTTAGAAAAGGCAGAAGAACCAGAGATCAAATTGCCAGCATCCGCTGGATCATCAAAAAAGCAAGAGAGTTCCAGAAAAACATCTATTTCTGCTTTCTTGACTATGCCAAAGCCTTTGACTGTGTGGATAACAAGAAACTGTGAAAAATTCTGAAAGAGATGGGAATACCAGACCACCTGACCTGTTTCTTGAGAAATCTATATGCAGGTCAGGAAGCAACAGTTAGAACTGGACATGGAACAACAGACTGGTTCCAAATAGGAAAAGGAGTACATCAAGGCTGTATATTGTCACCCTGCCTATTTAACTTATATGTAGAGTACATCATGAGAAACGCAGGGCTGGAAGAAGCACAAGCTGGAATCAAGATTGCTGGGAGAAATATCAGTCACCTCAGATATGCAGATGACACCACCCTTATGGCAGAAAGTGAAGAAGACTAAAAAGCCTCTTGATGAAAGTGAAAGAGGAGTGAAAAAGTTGGCTGAAAGCTCAACATTCAGAAAACGAAGATCATGGCATCTGGTCCCAACACTTCATGGGAAATAGATGGGGAAACAGTGGAAACAGGGGCAGACTTTACATTTTTGGGCTCCAAAATCACTGCAGATGGTGACTGCATCCGTGAAATTAAAAGATGCTTACTCCCTGGAAGAAAAGTTATGATCAACCTAGATAGCATATTGAAAAGCAGAGACATTACTTTTCCAACTAAAGTCCGTCTAGTCAAGGCTATAGTTTTTCCTGTGGTCATGTATGGATGTGAGAGTTGGACTGTGAAGAAAGCTGAGCACCAAAGTCCAAGCTGATGCTTTTGAACTGTGGACTCTTGAGAGTCCCCTGGACTGCAAGGAGATCCAACCAGTCCATTCTGAAGGAGATCAGCCCTGGGATTTCTTTGGAAGGAATGATGCTAAAGCTGAAACTCCAGTACTTTGGCCAGCTCATACGAAGAGGTGACTCTTTGGAAAAGACTCTGATGCTGGGAGGGATTGGGGGCAGGAGGAGAAGGGGACGACAGAGGATGAGATGGCTGGATGGCATCACAGACTCGATGGACGTGAGTCTGAGTGAACTCTGGGAGTTGGTGATGGACAGGGAGGCCTGGCGTGCTGCGATTCATTGGGTCGCAGAGTCGGACACGACTGAGCGACTGAACTGAACTGAACTGGACTGAACTGGACTGAACTGGACTGAACTGAACTGGACTGGACTGAACTGGACTGAACTGGACTGAACTGGAGAAGCTACGACTGGAATCCAGGCGGAGGATGTGGAAGTTCTGGATAAGGTGATGTGCGTAAAACTGTGGGAAGTTGGTCCGGGTACTGACGCCAAAAGCTCAGTTTCTCTGCACACCAGTGCTGAATCAAATCAGAAACAAGAGTTTTAGGTGAAGCAAAAAAAGGATAGCTTTATTGCTTTGCCAGCGGAAGGGGGATACAGTGGGTTCCTGTCTTTGAAAATCACCTGTCCCAATCCGGGAGGAGTTTTACAGCAATAGTTCAAGGGTGGGGTTGCTGACAAGATTAGGGTGTGTGCACGGTCTCAGGTTGTTGGTCTCCTAGTCTTGATGAGCTTCTCAGACTCCTTTAATCTCTCCTCAAGTAGCTGCTTCTCCCTTGATTAGTAATGGTTCGAATCTGCCCTTTGGAACACAGAGAAGTTCACGGAGGCTGGAGTACTGCCTATGAAAAAAGGCCTCCTTGCCTGGGAGCCCCATAGGGCCCCAAGTTGGTTTCACTATTGCATGAATTGGACCAAGTAGGGCCTGGGTCCTGGGACATCAGTTCATTGGGAGGCTAAGTAAATGATCAAGGGAAAGAAGCTGGCTTTACCCTGTGGAGAGCAGGAAGAAGTGAAAGGTAGAAGGAGAGAGGAGCTCCCGTAGGTACGGTCTGGAAAGCAGCCTGGAGCCCAGCTGTCTGGCTTCATGCTTTGCCTCTGCTGCTTCCTTGTTAGTTCTGTGACTGATTACTTAACTGCAGTTAAGTAACATCTGTTAACATAGAGATGTTAAGGTAACATGTTGGTCTTTCCTTCTCTAAAATGGGGTGATTAGCAGTACCTATACACATGGCTGTTTGAGAAATAAATGAATAACCTAAACAGTTAAAACTGCCTTATAAACTTGACCTACATGTATCTTTGTAGAACCTCTCCCACACCCGTCACTGGAAAATTCTGAGTTGATTAGATTAATTAGAAAATCCATTCGGGGTTTCCCTACTGGTCCAGTGGCTAAGAAAACATGCTGCTAATGCAGGCAGCGCGGGTTTGGTTTCTGGTCAGAGAACTAGTTCCCACCTTCAAGTAAAGATCCCACGTGCTGCAACTAAGACCAGGTGCAGCCAAATAATTAAAAAAAAAGAAAGCAAAGAAAACCCATTTATTTATTTGAAGAGACTAACCTCCTTTCTTCTCGGAAGAAAATAAGGCAAAATCCATGTTGCAAAAGAGACAGACACTGTGGGTGGTCAGCCCAACCCTTATTTCTCTTTCCTTCCTTGTCCTTGCTGGGAGAATCTCAGCTTTGTTCAGGCCCTGCTATCCTTCCCCTCACAGCTATATGCTTCCCTTGGATACTAATGGTGCTCCTAGGGTCCTCCCATGGAGGACCGAGGTTTCCTCCATGGTAGAGACCATACAAGAGACTTACCTTTTCACCTGCTGTATATTGCAAAATCTGGCTGTGATGTCTGGAACTGTGACAGCCACTTTGTGACTGTAGGGTGAACTGGCCCTTAAAGGCAAACCTGACCTGCTAAGAACTGCGAAGCAGAAAGACAGAAATTTTGTTAGAATTAACCAACTCCAGGGTCACTCAACACTTCTTGTTATGTGAAAGAGTAAATCTGAATTGCTTCAGCTATATTGAGGCAGGTTTTTATGTTTCTTGAAGCTAGAAACATTCTGATAACTTGCAGAAGTAAAAATTTGGTAGCAATGTAGATAGAGCCATTCACCCTTTTGTATGTATATTGTAAGAAGTGAAGCTCTAAATTAAAAATCATGGCTTTTGGTTTCACACCAATATGTTGCAGGGGAGTTTGCATCATCTTTTTATATAGAAGGCAACTGTTCTTTCTAAAATACTTGGGGCAAAAGTTTCTAGTTGAACAACCCCAACCCCCAATCTTCTGAATGACTGTTATCTAATTCTAGTTCTAGAGATGACCCCTGAAATAATTTCAAATTTAGTATGAATTATCAGCCTAAGTGATCTGGAACATTAAAGCCGCAAAGCAGATATTTTATAAGCAGTGTATGTGGGGCGATTACTGAGCATAAAAGAATTTGGTCTCGGTCTTCCTCACAATCCCTTATTTTACAACCCTTTAGCCCACATCCATCTTAAACCCACAAAAAATTGCCTGATCCTTCACTTTTGAGAGTTTAGCTTCTTAGATTTATTCCAGTTTTATTCATGTTAATCTCATACTCCTCTTCCTCACACGCAGGAAGAATACTGTGCGTTGGTGAGTGAAACTCTGCCTTAAGGATCCAGGGTATGGATGTGTCTTCATCCAAGTGGTAAAGCTGGTCCAGGGCTGGTTTGGACTGAGTCATTTCACTTGCTTCAATGGAAGGAAGTGTGATAAGAGCTAGGAATGGGCAGCCAAGGGGGCTAAGAGAAAGCAGGCATGCTCATGCATTGCTCTAGTTTGACACCCAACTGACTCACATAGCTTGACCCAACTTGCTGGAATTCACTGCTTCGGGACCCTGGCCAGATGGTGCAGTCGATAGCGAAGGACTATTTTTATCCCCTTTGTCACTGGCTTTTGTGCTTTGGGAATGTTGTAGGGGAGAATTCGGGGAAGTTGATTGTGATTAGGCAAAAATAAGGGGTTCCAACTGAGTGAAATAAGTCAGAGTGAGAAGGAGAACTACTGTATGACATCCCCCATATGCAGAACCTGAAAAGATGTGATACAAATGTTCCTATTTACAAACAGGAACAGGTGCACAGATGTAAAAAATGATTTATGGTTGTTTGGGGGGGTGGACAGGGAAAACAGTTAGGGAGTCTGAGATGGACATGTATACACTGTTACATTTAAAACGGACACCCAACAAGGACCTGTGGTATAGCACAATGTTGCGTGGCAGCCTGGATGGGAGGGGAGTTTCGACACGTGTATATGTATGGCTGAATCCCTTTGCTGGTTGCATGAAATTATCACAACATTGTTAATTGGCTATACTCCAATTTAAAATAAAATTCTTTTTTTTTTTTTTAAAGCAATAAGGGGCTCCTGGCTTCCTTGGCTGAAAGCTATCCTAAGATCACCAATATCTATCATGACATCTGACAACATTCCTTTATCTTAACCATGAGTTTCCCATTCTTCTTACCTTTTCCCTGATTTTTCTCTTTTCCATTAATACTCTTAACATTTATGGAGTTGATCAGATATATTTGGCCGATGTTGCTAATTTTTCTGGATTCATGGGTGTATGTGGTATTATGCCAAATACATAGTGTGCTTCTAATCTTTCCATAGCCCTCTCTCAGTTCTTACTATAATGCTTTGAAAATGGTAAAAGGTGAATACCATTTTGAAACGAGTTCAAATGTAAAGTTTGCATAGTAATTTAAATATATAGATAGACATGGCATGAGAAATGTTACTGCTTTTCTGTCTCAGGCAACCAAAGGAAGACAATGACAGTTGATTGTATATTTTGTTTAATACTTGCATTGTTTCTATAGCGCAATTATAGCAATCTTTAAATTGACTTCTCATTACAAATATTTGTCAAGTTTTGTTTCAGAAACATTTTTCCTACTCTCTTGCACATGCACCCAGACACACTACAAAAAACTCATTCATAACACAGTAAGGGCAAACATTATTCATGTAAACATCTTTCATTAATTTCCCATAATTAAAAAAAACCATAGAATTATAGATATTGAATAAGGCTCATAGATTTAGTTCAAATTCCACAAAAGACCAATCAAAGATGCTCATTAACTGTGATGAGGTTAACTTTTGGTTGCAATAAATGCTGAAAGCATTCCCTTGGCTTCCAATCCTTAAACATACCTCACAACCTAATTGATTTGTTTCAGGATAAAAAGAGAACACAGAAAACACAGGAGAAAAAACTCTTGAAGTAGGGAGCTTGGAACCATGAACCCAACTCTCTTCTGTGATAGGCAGACACGACGTAGTCCCTGTAGCTTCCCAATGCATGAATCGAGATGAGTGACAGTCATCCAAAATGTAACCAAGTTGTATATTAAGATACATCAGTACGTGTGTACATATTGCTTGTATACACAGTGAAAATCTGTCATCATATTTATCATTTCATCCAGGACCAAAGTGGAAAAAAACAAAACCCACTCAAGTTGGCTACCATTATAAAGGAGTGTTCTAGTAAGAGTCAGGGCAGTTGGGAGGTATGTCCTAGGGAGGTGACTGGTCTTGATGTTAAAGCGACTTCTAACAATGGTGTGTCAAGTCACAGACAGAGGAAGCAATGATCTGCGTTATCCAAGGATGTCTCTCTCTGGTGGAAAGTTCGGTGCTTGGGTGCACAGTCGCCCAGAGCTGAGACAGGAAGTGGACTGTGCTGAGAAATGGGCCCTGCCTTACCAGCAGGACCCTCCTCCATCCTCTCTCGAGGTGAAGGCCCGGAGGCAGGGACTGCTGGCAAAGCCGAAGAAGCCCCACCCGGGGGATCTGAACCCCAACTCCACTCAGGGCAGCCTCCCTGACGTGTGTGACTAGGCAGTAAGGGTGGCGGTGGACGGCGGCCAGAAAACCCGTTCCAAGGTTCCCCCGGCCACGTCTGGCTTCTGATTCTGCTGCCCTGCAAAGAAATTGTGCTCCAGATAACTGCACCAGTGTCTCTAATGCCTCTGAGTCACTCCCCGGCCCCTGAAGGCCTGGAGTGATGTCACTAAAGGGTGGACACAACTCCACGAGCACCTTACTTCCACCAGGAAGCGGCTGAGGCACTGGGGAAGCCTACGAGCTCTCTCCACGTTGGGGGCAACAACGCGGGGAAGTTGCCACACGTCAGAGTTATTTGTAGGCTTTTGATTCTTTAAAAATCAAAATTGATCTGCATTATATCTCAATAGACTCAGAGAATTCTCACCAAAAATTTTTGCAATTTGTTTAAATAGCACTGGAGTAATTCAACTTCATTTAAATATATTCATTCTACCATGAAAATAGTTCATACAAACATCTATTTACATACAAACACATTAAAATTTGTGAAAAGGGTTTCCATCCCTGTGGTTGTATGGCTTGAAATTGTTTTCATTGCTTTGAATATGTCTGCACACATTTGGCAAAATAAAACCTTAACAATTTAGTATTTTTTTAAAGAAAAATAGACACCGAAGTTCCAAATTCCTGAAAGAACAGAAAAAAAAAAAAAAACTATCAAGGTACCTCAAGTAGATGTAAAAATTTCATATATTTTGTGAACCTTTGATCTGCGGCAACTAAACATTACCACTATCAGTCTTGCAACACAGTTTTGCTTGTTTTTCTAAAACAGAAGATGTCTGGATCTAAATCACTACTCTTAAGACAGAAACTTGAGGCAACTGTTTTAAAACAAAGCACAACAGAAAAACGATACCTTCCTGGAAGATCTTAAATGCAGTTTGCAGTGAGTGATTTAAAATTTCATAGATTAAAGGAAAGTTACTAAAGTGCCACATACGACTCACGGAGAAGACAACCCTTGAACTCACTGTTCACAGTTACTGCAATTTTATGGTTACAATTAAATATCGTCAATGGTTACTACACTTGGCCTTCACGCTGGCCTTTTTCAGGTTGTTGGTGATGAGGAAATTGTTTTTCAAGTGTGAAGAACCCCCAGAGGGCAGATAAGTTTAAAGACAGCCTCAGACAGGTTCACAGGGGTCTTCAACAACAAATTTTCTTTTCAGATTCTCAGGCAGACCAGGGATGAAGCAGGTTAAAATAAGAATAGGTACTGCAAAACTCAAGTCTTCCATGCCAGTTGCCTTTTAATCTCATCATTCCTTTTTCAGAAATTCAGTCCTTACTTTTGTTTTTTTCTGAGTCCATTCAAATGCCCATTTGGGGACATACTCCTACAGATTAGTTCCTATTCCTAACTCTAACACAAGATAATATTTTGTCATAGAAAAGCTGCTAAGGAAAAATCTAGTCATGCACGAGTTGGACTGAGATGGCTCTGAGTGAATCTCCTGGGGACCATGGCATCACACACCCATCTCAGTGCTGGCCCTTCTTGGGGAGCCAGAAAGTTACTCCTCTATCCCCACTACACGGCTTCTTTCACATTTCTGTGCTATTGCTCGTTAAACTACCTGCTTTCTGACACAGCTCCTTCCACAGCGCATATCAAGACTCAGTAGAAAAATACATCCCTCAGCTTTGGCTCAAACAGGGAAAAAACACCCTTATTCCCTCAGCAGTTCATTCCCTAGGGGACCCCGACCCCTTGGCGGTTTTGTCTACCTAAGGCGCCCTCTGACCCCACCCTGTGACGAAGTCTTACATTTAGGAGTGTGTCGGGGGAGGGCAGGGGACAGGAGGAGCGGTAGATTCAGACATGGATGCAGAGTGATGGAGAGAGGTACTCCCGGAGGGAAAGACAGACAGACAGGTCTCCACGGGCGCACACAGAGGGAGCAGGAGGGAGGGATCAGCTGGTAGGTTGTTATGTAGGCACACCAGGGCATTCTCACAGACGAGAGAGAGAAGAAAGCGGAGGGCAGGAGAAAGAAGAGCCTGGAGATGCAGAGAGGCTCGGGTTGGGGGCACTGCCTCCTCCGATGTGTCTGAATGTCACAGACACACTGCCGGGCTCTGAACTCAAAGTGTTGTCATTCACGATCTCATATGAAAAATGGATTTGTGCTGGTTAATGACTACTATTTAATTCACTTCGATAGCTTTTATCAAAAGAAAAGAGAAATTCCATTTGAAGGGGGTAGCCCATTGGTATAGAAATGACACCGCCGGGCAGCCTGAAGCCCTTGCTGTGGGGTCGGTCCTGTGACAGTCTTCCCCCCGACCTCACTCCCAATGCCACCGACCAGGGTTAGTTCAAGCCATCTTTCTCTGGAGACAGTCACTCACTTTGGGACACGTTTGAATGAAAGCACCTGTCGCAATACAAGTCCCAAGACTCCGTCCGTCTGTCACGGTTCACTGAACGGTCTCTTTCTACAGAATAGAAGCGATCCTATCCTGGTGCCTTTTAATCTGAAAACTTCTCAGTTCCCTTCCTGGAAGATCTTTCTGGCAGCCCCCAGAACTTCTCACAAGCGAACCAGCAGCATATCTCCCTGAAACCAAGGCCACTTAGCCGCTCTGCCGGGGGGGGCGGGGGGGACACAGGGGCTCTGGGAAAGCCTGGCCAAGGGAAAGGCTGAATGCTGTCCCTGGAGCAAACTGCCAGAACTGAAAGCTGTGAGCAGCCCTGGATCAAGCACTTCTGTGAAGTTCTTCCCAGAGCACGTGTAACTGACACAAAACAGAAAGCTTCCTCCTGCCTGTTGCTCTTCTCCTTTCAGAGCCTTCCCTAGCTACAGGAGCTACAGCGTGGAAGGCTTCAGCTTTCAAGACCAGACTGACTTGGTGACAGGTGCCCCGCTGCTGACAGCTGCGACTTGGAACAAATGTTAATCTCTCGACGCCCAGCTCCACAGCGAGGCATCTAGGGAGGGCATAGCTGTGGCATGTGGCGAGGGCGCTTGCCGTAACCCCAAACTCTCAGAATTCATTCAGAGCAATCCCAGTTAAATTACACACCTAATTAGCTAAACTAAAAAATAGGGGGTTTTCTCTTTATTTCTGCAGTTGTGATTACACATGGCTAGCAAAATGACTGAAAGCTATCGATACTGTTGCTTTTAAACTATACAGGTGTTAATCTTAATTCACAAGGCTTAGAAGCAGGTAAATGCTTTGAAATTACAATGATGAAGAGTTTTAGCGGTTAAGGTTTGATTTGTACCTAGTGATCAGTACGTCTCTCTTAATAGTAGCGATTTAAAAAGAAACAAAACAAAGGACTTTCAAATTATGGATTAGAATTCAAGGTTGCTATTTGACTTTTGAATTCAATGCACTGCGCCATAAGCCAGACTGCTCTATGTTATGTACATTTAATGTGTATCTAAGGAGAAAAAAAATGACTAGCACTATTGAAGATACTGCAAAATTGCCACAGTTACTGCTTAGAAATACTAATTTCCCTCTCTTCTTTCTTAAAGTATATATTACAACTCTTCCATAACTTAATGCAAACAAAGTAAATTCATTTCTTCTCACATCTTAAAGCAAAGATATCTTTGTTTACATGCGAGAATAATAATTCTATAATAATAGCCTGGCCCTAGGAGCCAGGTCTTTATATTAGGACATAATAATGAAACAATGACAGATCGATAGAAAGAGCCAGAGAGACCTACACACTGGCGCCGACACGAAATCTGTTTGGAAGTTTTCTCTTGTGAAAGATACCTAAGAGAGAGAAGAGGACTAAGAGGTGAACTGACCCAAAAAGTGGGGTTCTGTTCGCTAGGGGGGAAAAAACAAAGCCATTCTATTGCAAGAGACAGATCAAAGGTTAAAAGGCAAATTATACTACATTTAGAGAATAAAAATGTAGTAATTCTCCCCTTTGTATGGCGCATATGCAAGTGTGGCAGCACGATTTGCATTGGCCATAGAAATAAACCTCATGGAAAAACCACGGACTAAAAATGACTGAAAAACCCCCTTATTTTCCCTTTTCTCAGTTTAATCATTTGGCATCTCTGAAGTGGTACAGATTTAGACTTGAACCACCCGAGAACATCATGCTGTCTTCTGTCAAGTGCTCGACAGTCCCTCTCAGGAGGGCGTTGTTGCGAGGCTAGCTAATTTTAAATCTGGTATGAGTAATACAGTCAGACCTAGTTAGTATTCGAGAAAGTCGTAGCAAACGCAGAGTGAGAGGGTGTGATGTCACAGCATGAGCAGTCCCTGGTTGTCCCGTTGTCGGATAAACGTAGTGCATAGATCCAAGTTTCTATTCCAGGTCCCCTGAAGCCCGGAGCCAGGCCTTTCACTTCTGCTGGGTGGCCTGGAAGGCCTTCAGCTCCACCTGGTACCACTCGGGGGCTTCTGGCCCGCTCTTCCCTGGGGGGCTGTGGTCGTAGCCGTAGGCAACGGTGAGTTCCTCGTCAGCCTCCACGGCTCGGAGGGTGCGGATGCATTTGATGGGCCCGAACCGGGGGTGGACAAACCTAGACATCAAGATGCAGACAGTCATTCCCGGGTGGACCAGAAGGTCAGACGCAAAGGCTAGAAGGGCTGAGACGGAATCGCCCACACGCTGTGGCCTGGACACCAGGGGCAGGTCCTGGGGTGAGGGTCACAGAGGAGCCAGCATCAGCGTTCCCCGGGAGCCTGGTGCTCACGGTGACACAGGCGACCCCACCCAGACCTGGCGGCGACTCTGCTCTGCACACCACCTCCCCCTCCCTGAGGCGACTCTTACGCTCAGTCGCTCAGGCATGTCTGACTCTGGCCCCACGAACCGTAGCCCGCCAGGCTCCTCTGTCCTTGGGATTCTCCAGGCAAGAATACTGGAGTGGGTTGCCATTTCTTCCCCCAGGGGATCTTCCTGATCCCGGGATCGAACCCTCATCTCCTGCCTCCTGCGCTGCAGGCAGATTCTTCACCACTGCACTGCGGCTTAGAAAGCATGGCCCTGGGACTTCCCTGGTGGTCCAGCTGTTAAGACTCTCTGCTTCCAGTGCAAGAGGCTGGCTTGGATCCCTGGTCCCAACTAAGATCCCACCTGCCATTTGGGATGGCCAAAATAAGAAGTAAGTAAATAAAAAGTATGACCCTATCTTTCTTTTTGAGCATATCTGGCACTCTGTATTTATAAATCAACAGCCAGATCTACCCCCCAAAATCTGTCTTTAGTGAGAAATCAGATTCAGTGGAGTCTGTCAGCATTTCAGCTCATCCGGCCTGTAGCATCAGATTACTTGGCTGTGTCAGGACAAGGGCACTTCTGGGGTTTTAAGAGACAGCCCTGTGGATTTTCAAAAGCACAAAATGCCGCATTCCATCCTGTATTCCTTGAGGAAGCGTTAGTTTGTAGTTTTGAAAGTAAATGAAGATTTCTTTCCAAGAGGGAAGCCCTGCCATCCTGCTTCTTTCAGATTTCCCGCTGACCCACGCTGTGGAGGGAGAGGATGGGCTCACGCTAGGATTATGCTCATCCGCCGAAGGCCCCCAGCCTGGCTCACCTGCACAGCTCCCTGCAGGGGAGCAGGGGCTAAATAAGTATTAATAGATTTGTCTCCTCTAACAAGGGATTCCCAAGTGGTGGATGTAAGAGACCTGAGTTTGATTCCTGGGTTGGGAAGATCCCCTGGAGGGAGGGCATGGCAGTCCACTCCAGTATTCTTGCCTGGAGAATCCCATGGACAGAGGAGCCTGGTGGGCTGCAGGTACACGGAAGGCATGGCCAGAAAAAAATCTTATATTCTTGTATGCGTAGGCTTGAATCTGTCTGGCTCATTTACAGTTACATTTTGAACAAAGGGCTCTGAAACATCACAGAAGGTCCTAGATCCTAGGTTAGACAGCACATGGTGCATAATGGCAAGCACTTGGTGGGAGAGGTGTGTCTGCGGCGTATGGACACACTTCGTGTGGGATGAAGAGGAACAACCGCACCCTCACTTCAAGGGGCCTCAATGTCTACCCATCCTGGGTGTCCCACTCCCTGGCAACCACACTTGATTTGGGGTTGAAGACTCTGGTGTGAGTCCTGGTTCCACACGTTGTTACTGCCTCCTTCTGGAAATTCACCTCTGCACCTCTGAATCTCACTTTCTTCCTCTGCAGTCATAAGACTAGTGATTCTTATCGGCTAAGAGCTCCTGCGGTGACAAAGTGCTGCGCTCTGCTCAGTCACTTCAGTCATAGCTGTCTCTCTGCGACCCTCTGTAGCCCGCCAGGCTCCTCTGTCCATGGGATTCTCCAGGCAAGAATACTGGAGTGGGTTGCTATTTTCTCCAGGGGATCTTCCTGAGCCAGGGAGTGAACCTGCATCTCCTGTGTCTCTGGCACTGGCAGGCAGGTAGGTTCTTCACCACCAGGATGTCCCTGGCACAAATGAAGACTCTCATCAGTGACTAAGCATGTAAGCAAGCCTGTGGGCGTGTGAGATTGTGCACATGCACAGAATTCTCAAAAGTGCGGTGGCACAAAAGATATTCCTGGACCAGGGATGTGGGAATTACTTATGAAAATCACAACTCTTGGTCTGTAAAATATTTCACTAAAAAAATAATACTCCTTACAGTAGAATATTACTCGGCCATAAAAAAGGAAGAAAGATTGCCATTTGCAGCCATGTGGACAGACCTAGAGATTATTATACTAAGTGAAGTAAGTCAGACAAAGACAAATATCATATGATATCGCTTATACATAGAATCGAAAAAATGATACAAATGAACTTAATTTACAAAACACAGACTCACAGACATAAAAAAAAACCAAACTTATGGCTACCAAAGGGGAAAAGTGGGGAGGGAGGAGGGATAAATTAGGCGTATGGGATTAATATTAATAGATACACATTACTATGTGGAAAAGAAACAGTAAGAACCTACTGTACACTACAGGGAACTATATTCAATATCTTATAATAACCTACGAAGGAAAAGCAACCGAAAAAGAATACACACACACACACACACACACACATATATATATATCTGAATCATTTTGTCGTACACCTGAAACTAACACAATATTGTAAATCAGATACTTCAATAAAAGGAAAAAAATACTCCTGAAATGGAGCCCTAGTTAACCTTGTGGTACACCGAAAAAACAAAAAAATCCCACAAGAAGCCTGAGATTTCTCTTATTATCCTCTTGCGTTTTCATTTTCCTATTCATTTTCGTTATTTTCAGAGTAGAAAATAGGCTGAAAAGAAAGAACTCAGTCTCAGGTGCCGATTCTTCAAGGCAGCCCTAAAGCACAGAGGTTAAGAGCACCTCACTTTGACAAGAGCCCTGTGTTTCTTGTCCCTGATCTGGGATACTGGCAATAATCACCAGTAATACTGGTGGCCCCACGAAGTCACTGGGAAGATTGAATGACATCGTGCACAGAAGCCTGTACCACAGTACAGGCCTGGAGAAAGCGCTCAGGAAACACTGGGCAAGATCAGCCCTCAGACCAAAGCTCTGACCATGCCGTTCGGCTCCTTGCTGATATATCTACAGCAAGGGAAGCAGTTCCTGTCTGTCCATCTGGCACACTGTACTGGACTACAGTTAAAACAGCTTACAGAGGTGGTTGTTCTGTGTTAAAGCGTGCATAAGAGTACCAATGATTTTAGAAACAAATGAATCCCATGCACTGGGATCTGAATGTTCTATCTGATTATTATTCAGGTAGTCTCTCCTGGGGCTTCTCAGGTGGTGCTCGTGGTAAAGAACCCACCTGCTAAGGCAGGAGACATAAAAGATGCAGGTTTGATCCCTGGGTCAGATCCCCTGTAGGAGGGCATGGCAATCCACTTCAGTGTTCTTGCCTGGAGAATCCCATGCACAGAGGAGCCTGGCAGGCTACAGTCCATAGGGTTGCAGAGTTGGACACACCTGAAGTGACTTGGCACAGTCTCTCCATGACCCCAAATAATTAATCATTCACATAGGGCTTGAAAAAATTTTTTTTTCTGAGGAGGGACTTGATTTTGCACAAATGGTGCCTTCTCTTTTCTCCTATGCTCCCTTACTTTTGATGAGAAGTCATATCCTTGCCATGAAATCACAAAATTCATTTGTTTTAAGGGGCAGCCTAAGTAGCATTTGTAATCCTTCGTTACCACGGGTTTAAATGGTTGCTGTTCAGCTGTGTGCAGCCTGGAACGATGCTTTGGCCTAATTTACATTGGCCACGAAAGCCTTGGAGTTAATAACAGTGTCAGTTTCATTTCACATGACGCATGTCCTTTGCCATTTCTACTCGCCCTTTAAACAGGACTTGTAGCTTCAGTACTTGGTACTGGCTGCCAAGGAGAGCAAGCGACTGCCAGAACAATTTTAAAGCCATCTCAGGGATGCAAGAAGGGACACTCAAATCCTGGCACTTCTTCAGATTAAACGCACACGATCTGATCCCGCTTGTGTTAACAAGCAAGAGGGCCAAGCACAGCAAACTACAGCTGAGCAGGAAAGACTGCACATGGCTCCTGGCTGCTAGGAGGAACTGTCATCCTCAGGCTGAGCTAGACACAGCATGACATGGAATCTCAGCTATCCCGTCAAGGAACAGTCAGAGATGCTTGACTTTGGGCAGACAGTTTGAGAGCGCATGAAAACTACTATGATGTATGTAGGACTAGTATGTGGAAAAGAGATTGACACTGTACACAAGAAGAGAAGGGATAATTAGGGCCAAGGGCTGCAGAGTACAGGGAAACCCACTGGGGCTCAACAGAAAGAAACTTCTAGTCACACAGAGCCCAAGAGCTAACTCCATAGTATGTATTTGTCCAGACAGCTGCCTTTGTGGATAACGGTAAGGTTCTCATCCATGGAGGTTTCCAAGAGGTTCAGTGTGCCATTGGAAGGGGAGACTCAAACTGAAATGTTCTATCAAATGTTCAAATGTTATTTGAATTTTTAAATCTAGTGACTGTGGTGAGATGTAATTCACGCTTCATAAAATGCACCCATTTAATGTGTACAATTCAGTGGTTTTCAGTTGTGCAACCACAGCCACTAACTTTGGAAGCCTCAAAAGGAAATTCCCACAACCTAAATGTCTACCAACAGAGGGATGAATAAAGAAGACATGGCCCATATATACAATGGACTGTTAGAAAAGAATGAAATAAGGTCATTTGTAGCAACATGGGTGGCCTAGAGATTGTCATAGTGAGTGAAGGAAGTCAGACAGAGAAAGAGGAATATGATATGACATCGCTTACACATGAAATCTAAACAGGTGATACAAACGAAAACTTATTTACAAAACAGAAACGGTCTCCCAGACTTAGAGAATGAACTTATGGTTACCAGAGGGGAAAGGTGAGGGGAAGGGATAAGTAGGGAGGTGGAGATTGCCATGTACACACTGCTATATTTTAAGTGGGTAACCAACAAGGACCTGCTGAATAGCACATGAACTCTGCTCAAGGTTATGTGGCAGCCTGGATGGGAGGGGACTTTGGGGGAGAATGGATACATGTATATCTATGGCTGAGCCCCTTTGCTGCCCAATTGAAACTACCACAACCTGTTAATCAGCTATACTCCAATATAAAATTATAAAAAGGAACTTCCACGCTCATTAGCCATCAACTTTGGCTCCCCCAACCCCGGCCCCCAGCTCTAGGCAAGCACTGATGGGCATTCTTTGTCTGGGGCTACAAAGGACTGTTCATACAGATGGAGTCACACACCACACGGTCTTTAGTGGCTGGCTCCTTGAGTGTTTTCAAAGGCTCATCCATATTGTTGCATGTGACAGTACTTCATTCCTCTCGGCTGTCAAATGATAGGGACTTTGATTTTATAGGGTTGTTTTTTTTTTTTTCCTAACACCCAGACCTCAAGCCCTAGGTTTAGGATTTTACAGTTCTCCTTCTTTTCACATCATAAAAGTATTCCCTAATCTCTACAGTGCAATTTCAATTTGTACTATTACTTCCAATGACACTATCCTTAATTTTCCAGAATGAGAGAGCTGAAGAACAGAAAAAAAAATCCACAATAAAACAGCAACCACAAAGTATAGTGTATTCCCACAAAGTACAGTATTTCCACGAAGTATAGTATTTCCACAGCATGTCTACTCTTTGAAGCACTTTTCTATTTCAAGTAGTAAGCATGAGTAGCCCCTGGCAGAGGACCCTCTGATATTCTAAGGGAGCCACCTTCCTTGGGCTGGGATAACACCTCTGAGGTGCCCTCCTCATTATCAGGGCAACCGCGGCACTGGCGGCTTGTTGTTCTACTCACATGTCGTAGATACAATTTGGAGTGAAGGAGTGATTTGCCTTGTGTCCCAAGGAGGCACAGTACTTGGATACATGGTTGTAGGGCTCAGGCACATCAATGACCGTTTCCTCGTCGAGGGACAGGGTGTTTCCGTTGAGAGCCCAGTCCCTGCTGTCAACCTGCAGAAAACAGGAAAGTGAATGTTGGAAACAAGCTTCCTCCCAGGGACTCAAAGGACACTGAAGATATTAACTCATTTATCCCTAACCTCATGAGTGCCACGTATATGGCAAAAGCCTAAGGCAGCGGTCCCCAACCTTTCTGGCAATGGGGACTGGTTTTGTGGAAGACAATCTCTCCATGGGTCAGAGTGGGGGGATGGTTTCAGGATGGTTCAAGTGTGTTACACTTATTGTGCACTCTGTTTCTGTCATTATTACATCAGCTCCACAGCAGATCATCAGGCAATAGACCCTGGAGGTTGGGGACCACTGGCCTAAGGCACCCCTTGCACTTTGATGGTGCGTACTGCACACACTGATGGTGGGAAGGCATACATGAGCAGTGCAGGGCATCTCAACTTACTATTTATTTTTCAAGTAATTAATCGATTGATTGATGATTGATTGATTTTTGGCTGTGCTGGGTCTTCGTTGCTGCGAGGGCTTTTCAACTTACTATTAATTAACTTTCCCCCATCTTATATAAAAAAAGAATTTGGAAGGTGTTTAGGTCATGGGGCCAGGTAGAGCCTTTATGAATAAGACCAGAGTTCTTATAAGAGACCCCTGAGACTCCCTCATCCCTCCTGCCATGTAGAGTTACAGCAATAAAAGGGACATCAACGAGGCAGGAAGCAGGCTCTCACCAGACACTGAATCTGTTGGCACCTTGATCTTTGACTTCCTGGCTTCTAGAACTGTGAGAAAGAAGTTTCTGTTGTTCATAAGCTACCTAATGTACAATGTCTTTACTATAGTAGTCTGAGGTTGGCTGTAGAATGATATCTGAGCAATTTTATAAAAAGCCTAGTCTTTTGTTCCTTTATGTTCTTAGTGAACATTAAAGTAAAAGGACTAATGAGAAAATTAAGGGTGTGTGAAACAAAGCCCTTTAGCCAATCAAACTGAGTTCCCACTTCTACCCCACTCACCTCTTGGTGTGTAATTCGGACTCCATTGTAAAAAGACATAACAGTGTTGGGTCCCGCAGCTACCTTTGAAAATAGTCCTTCTCCAGCACTGGAAATGAGAGATTCAGCAACATAAACCCTAAAAAGAAAAAAAAAGGCAAATGATTTGTTTTAGTTTGATGATATCATCCCTTACTAACCATCCAAATACCATCATAGCTATAGAATCCAAAATGTCAGTTCATAGTAATCCAATGAGGAAGAAAGAAAAAGTGAAATACGGATTTTGGCACTGAAAACTGGAGAACGGCGTATACTTATGACTCTCATTGCTCTCTAATAAAGGGATTATTAGTATATATTCATATATATTCACAAAGTAACTCAGTGCTTGATATAAGGTTTTTAAAATTTTGTATGTTTTAATTAGTGACAATTTCCACTGTCTTCTTGGACTAAACAAACATTTCTCAAAGCTAATTAAAGCTATACCCAAGGTTACCAACCCTGAGATGAATCTCCTACATAAAACAGTGACAAATAATTAATAAAAGATACTCAATAAGTACTTCCCAACAAAGGCATTTATAACAGATTAGCTAACTCTGGCCCAAGGACCAAATCTGGCTGTTGTCTGTGTTTGTAAATAAAGTTTTATTGGGACATACCCACACCTATTTGTTCAGTATTATCTATGACTACTTTGGGGTTACAAAGGCTGACTTGAGGAGCTGCTGTAGAAACTCACAAAGCCTAAAATATTGACCACGTGGTCCTTTACAGAACAAGTTTGCCAAGTGCTGGTTTTAAGAAGACAGAACTCATGATTACAGAACAAGATTTATTGAGAGAGGGAGGGCGTGCCTGTGAAGTCGCTTGGTTGTGTCTGACTCTTCATGACCCCAAAGACTGTAGCCTGCCAGGCTCCCCTGTCCACAGGANGCAGAAGTGACTGCAAAGCTAGGTCTCGGGTGTTAAGAAGCATGGCAAGTTTCTGCCAGCTTCCTTGAGCTTCCATTCATCTCCACAAGGAGAAGATGCCCCAGGGGGCTGTTGTTTGCTTAGCCTGAGTCTTGGAATGAAGGCATGTGAGACAGACCGGAACCCAACTTGAAACCTGGATCACAGCCTAGTCCAGCTAAGCCGAGTGGAACCCAGTCAAAAGTGGCTGAGCCTCAGCCAATCTACAGAAGTATGAGTGCAAAAGAAAATATTTGCTTTCATAAATTGCTGGTAGTCTGAGGCCACTGTTATGTGGCATTATCACAATGACAGTAACAAAAAAAGACAGATACATACGGTTAGGGGACTGTTGTGTTTGGGGGGCTAACAAAGACCAAATCTTTCTGTCTGCAAACAGGCCAGAGCCTCATCTCAAGAAAGGGGCCATTCATTCATTGTGACATTGTAGTGTCAGCCCTGTCAGTTACACCAGGGAAGAGGCCTTTTCTCAGATGCGGACAGAAGAGAAATGGAAGGCATGATTACAGAGTCAGGCCAAGAGAAAGTCAACTGCAGATGGCACTCTTACCCACAAACAGGTCAGTCACTGGGGGATAAGAACCCCAGTCAAGAGACCAGAGAAAGCCACTCCAGGAATCCAGAGCTAGAGTTTAGCTAGCATGTCAAATGGAATGGGGCTTGACACTCTAGAACGGAGCTTATAGAATTGTAATTTGTAAGCTGGAATGTTTTTATGCTTCTTACATTTTATTTACTCCTGTCTTCCCTTAGTGAATAAAGAAATTATCTTGTGCTCCAGACCCTCTCAGCTGGGCTAAGTAAAGCAGCAGACATCTGGTCCTGCCTCGCCTAGAGCTTTCAAGAGTGTGAAATGCTCCCAAGGGGCTCATAGAGGCTCCCATGCCAAGAGCCCCAAGAAAGCAGACACCTGGGCAGGGTATATCGGGCTGCCTGACCCAAGTGCTGTCCCTTTGTAGAAGCTTCATTCCGGGACCGACACACAGGCTGTTCTGTGCTTTATGGGCGGAGAAACTCTCTTACAGGGACAGATGCTGTATGACCATAAAAACGCTCTTTCTCAGAATATACATTTTTTTTTTCTGCTAGGGAACTCAGCCTGAGTAGAGGGCCACCAAGGAACAATAATTCCCACCACAAGAGTTATTTAATCTCACATAAATGATATCATTAAAACCACAAGGGAACAATTACCTCTCTGATTCATATGGGTCTGGAAGAAGAGCATTGGTAGAAATGCAAGATGAAGTTGACTTATCAAAGTGGTACACCGAACCTAAAAAGCAAACAAAAATTTCAGTACAGGCCCAGAGTCAGGGAAGTGCATCAGGAACATTTCTCTCATCAGTGGGACCAGCATAAGTTAAATAATGCAAAATGTTACTCAAGTTAGACCAACTAGAATGAAATTCTTCAGTATAAACTGAGAGCTTTTTTAAAATAATAGTTTTTCATGATAAGAAGGTTTACTTATTCTGAGTGTGCAAACACAATAAAATTCTTAGCTTCATTCTCCATCATATTCATTACACATCTCTTGATGACTATAATAACATTCATTGTTTTTAAGAGAATTTATTAGTGAATACATAAATCCCAACCCATTTTGTCACCTAGTAAAAGATACACATACGGGGTTTCTTTCTTTAGCTGAATATCCAAGTGGAAAAAATACAGAGAGACACTTAGGAAAAAGTTAACCTAAAGTAATAATTTTTTATTACTCCTGAAATGCTTTCACTATGTTCAGGAATATAATAATGAAGATGGATACCATGTTACAAAGCATAATTAACTTTCACTCTTTCATTCTTTAAATATCTGGAATTACATGAGTGACCTACATCTAAGCATCATCCAACCATTGGTAGAACTCATGTTATACTTCTAAGATCATTCCTGATTTGAGAATCGTTAAGTATAACAAATATTGTCATAACATCAAATATTCTTATACTAGGGGATTAAAATCTGATGGTTCATTTGTTGAATTGTGATGCTGAATTGAGTTGCTAAAAGATATTTTTAGGTTATTATTGAATACAGCAATTGGATGCTTAGTAGATGGCATGGGTACCAGGTGATAAGGTTAATTCTAATTGAAATACGTGATAGGATGAAATAGTTGCTGGCTGGCTAGATAATATGCTTCTTACAAGCAGGTTTACATCAGTAATTACAGACTGCTGTGCAAAATATAAATGGTTAGTTTTCCGATTTGCTCTGGAGTTTTGTTATCAGGTCTTCACAGCCATGGGGAATATCTCCTAAAATTCCATTTTTGCTTTTGATTCACATTTTTCTTTATTCACATGATTTAAAAGCTGCTTGTGTAATTAAAATTTTTAATCGAGAAGAGGCTTTGTCATGAAAACTTGAGATCTTTCTCTGGTTGGATAAGACTGGATAATAGTTTTAAATTTTCCTTGTGGTTTTTCTCACACTAGACACAGTCTGTAGAATCCAACCACCCACCCTTGGCAATTGTCTCCTTCACTAAAAATAAACATTCAGCCTCACTAGAATTAAGGAGAACAGACTGCTTTTGATAAAGCATTAACAGAGTCATCTTATTTCTATTAAAGTGGTTCAGAAACCAATTAGTAATTTATTTCAGAAACGAAGGCACACAGCCACTCTAGAATTAACATTGCTGCTAAGCTGCTAAGTTGCTTCAGTCGTGTCCGACTCTGTGCGACCCCATAGACGGCAGCCCACCAGGTTCTCTTGTCCTTGGGATTCTCCAGGCAAGAACATTGGAGTGGGTTGCCATTTCTTTCTCCAATGCATGAAAGTGAAAAGTGAAAGTGAAGTCGCTCAGTCGTGTCCGACCCTCAGCGACCCCATGGGCTGCAGCCTTCCAGGCTCTGCCATCCATGGGATTTTCCAGGCAAGAGTACTAGAGTGGGGTGCCATTGCCTTCTGTGAGAATTAACATTACTTCTCTGCAAAGAATTAGCCTCCAAGAACCCTCCCAGAGCACGAGGAAGACATACGGTGTTCCAAAGGCTAATAAGTAAAGAAACAAGTTTGCTCCTGAAAAGTCAATATTTTAGGCACTAAGGCATCATAAATTATCCATTAAGCAGTTCCTAAGTAGTTACCAATGGTTACCAGGTCCTCTTTCTTTCTTTCTTTTTAATACAATCAAAACCCAACTTAATGTCTCAGACTAAAAGTCTGAGATCAGTCCATGTCACAAGCCAGATCAGTCCATGTCACAGACCATTTGAGTATTTTCAAGAGAGAGAATTTAATACAGGGAATTGGTTACACAGAAGATAGAAGAACTGAGAAGCCGAAGAAGGCAATGAAGAGCCCAGAAACTGTCAAGAGCAGAAAGCCATAACCCTGAGTCACAGAGCAGTGTTAGTCACTCAGTCGTGTTCGACACTTTGTGACCCCAGGGACTGTAGTCTGGCAGGCTCCTCTGTCCATGGGATTCTCCAGGCAAGAATACTGGAGTGGGTTGCCATGCCCTTCTTCAGGGGATCTTCCTCACCCAGGGATCGAACCCAGGTCTCCTGCACTGGCAGGCAGATTCTTTACCGTCTGAGCCACAGAGACATTCCTGGACCTCTGGAGCTGGGGGAGCCCAGGGAAGCTGGATCCGAGGGAAACCGTCCTGCCAGGAGACAGGCCCCTGCTGGGGACTCTATGGGACACACCGAGGGCTTCTCCCTGCTGGTCTGTGGCCAAACCCAGACAGAAGCTGGAGGCACGGAGCCTGGGAAGTGCACCAGGCAAGGGGCAGACGCCCCCGCCTGCAGTAAAGCAGGGCAGGGAAGGCTGAGAACCAGCACACAACCGATTAAAGGAAGTTCTAATAAGAAAAAAAAAACACCAAAAAACCTCACATTCCCAAACCAAACATTTCTGTGGAACAGACATCCTATTGTGCACAAATTCTCCTAAGAACTCCCATCTCCTTTCCTTAGACTAAAACTTTCCTCACAAATGTGCTAAGTGCCAACTACACATAAAACACCATGTTGGGGGCTGTGCAGATACAAGCAGGAGTCATACCATAGCTTTTCCTGCTTTCAAGGAGTCAGTGTGTCTTCTCTAACGCTGACCGTCCCTCCCTCTGCCCCCTTAGACAGGCTGAAGGCACCCTCTCCTCCCTCTATTCCCGTCATTGGTACTATGACCTGGGACTGCAATTTATCCATTCACTTGACAAACATTACTTCTAAGAGGGGAGCCAAGCCATAAGGAAGGAACAGGCAAGGATTTCCCTTGCAGTCCAGTGGTTGGGACTCTGCACTTTCACTGCCGAGGGCCCAGGTTCAACCCCTGGTTGGGGAACTAAGATCCTGCAAGCTGCATGGAATGGCAAAACAAAACAAAACAAAACAAAACACCTAATAAGGACCCATTGTATATCGCAGGGAACTCTACTCAATACTCTAATGGCCTATATGGCAAAACAATCTAAAAATGAGTGGATTATGTGTGGGCATAACTGATTCACTTTATTGGACACCTGAAACTAAAACAACATTGTAAATCAACTATACTCCGATAAACATTTAAAGAATTAAATTAAAAAAACGAAACTTCTGATTTAACAGTCCTGAAGGGGGCCTGACAACCTGCATTTCTAAGAAACATTCAAGTGATGCTGATAATTGCACTAAAAAAGAGACGGAACAGGCATTAGCCAGGGAATGAAATTGCCATGTAAAGAGGCAAAGAAGAAATGAGGAGAGAAGAAATTCCAGGCAGAGGCACAAGGAAACTCAGCAAGAAGCGTGGAGAGAGAGAAGCAGTTATGTTGACCCAAGAGCACAGAGAGTCAGGAGAAGGCAGTGAGGTGGGTTTTGGGTGAGACACTTGCATTCTGTTTGCTCCTCCCCCAACCATTGGGCCAGAAGCTACATGACCCCGAAAGCCCTCATCTGTCAGCCAGTCAGCGGCTCAGTATTTCTAAGTGGAAGAGGAAGGAGACAGAAATGAAAGGGGCGGAACACAGAGCAAAGACTGGGCCTGGTTCCTCCCAGCTACCCAGAGCAACTGTGCCTTCTGACCCTTTTGAGACCTAAATTGTTCAACCCAGCCTTAAAAGAACTGGGGCCTGATGGAATCTTCCCAATAAATCCACCCCTCCTTTTCTGGTCTTAAGTGAGTTTGAAGAGGGTGCTTGCTATTTGCATCCAGGAGTTCTAAAAACCATAATTCCCCTGAGACTGATCACTCTCACTTTTCCAAAATGTGTTTCATACTTATACCAAGAAGAGTGTAATAACCACACTAACTTCCCTGATGGGGCTTTATGGTAGGTGCCAATATCTGTATTTTATAAGGAAGAAACAGGTTCTAAAAGGATAAGTAACCTGCCCCAAGCCACAATACAGTAAATGCTGGAGCCGAGACTCCAACGAGGTGACTCTCAAGTTCAAGACTCTTGCTGCTAGAAGTGTTGCCATTTCTGAAGTTTTAAAATCTGCATCACCAACTGGGATCTCTCCCTGGCCCCAGTCTCCTCATTTCTAAACACTGTAACACTGTCTCCTATTGAAATGGACATGAAGGGTGCAGATATTAGAGTTTAAAGTTCAAAGATTACCTTCACACTTAAGAAAAAAAAACAACACTTCATTGTGGAATAACTTTAAATTTACATCAAAGTTGCAAACATAATACAGAGAGCTCCTGATGCCCCTCACTGTTATCCTAATGTTAACTTCTTATGTTACATGTACATTTGTCCAAATTAAGAAACCAACATAGCGTTACTATTGAGTGAACTCCAGACTTTATTCAGATTTCACCAGTTTTTCCACGAATGTCCTTTTTCTGTTTCAGGATCCAATCCAGATTCCCATACTGCATTTAAAATGCCTCAGTTTTTAACTTAAAAAAACAAAAACGGAGACATTTATAACAACCCAAGTTGCAGCTAAATGTAATGTGCTAGCTTTCCTATTTTTGGACAACCACCCTTTGGAGAATCTCCTTCCAATCCACAGAGCTAAATATTATCTAGGCCTAGATGCACTATCTTTTCTACTTTATTCTTCTTATACCTTAACTTAGATTGGAAATGCATATATGTCGGGAAGATCCCCTGGAGAAGGAAACAGCAACCCACTCCAGTACTCTTGCCTGGAAAATCCCATGGACAGAGGAGTCTGGTGGGCTACAGTCCATGGGGTCGCAAAGAATCAGACAGGACTGCACACTTGACTTTCACTTTCATACATTGTTTTCTCAGGAATCAGACCAATTTAGCTTTCTTAATATTGTTCCGCTCAGAATACAAAACCTTGATTTCTTTCTTTGTATATTTTCCAGATTTTCTGCAGTAAATAATTTTGTAATAAGAAATAAAGCTTGGTGCCATCCTGTACTTCTAAAAGGAAACAGGACTTTTTCTAACATGGAGACCAACAGGCTCGTTTGTGCATGGAGTATGTCTTCCAAGAAGACGCTAGACTTTCCCCTCCCTGCTCTCGTATCGCTCAGCATGTGAGATCTTAGCCAATCAGGGGTTGAACCCATGCTCGCTGCAGTGGAAGTGCGATTCATGGGGACGCAAAGAGTCGGACATGACTGAGCGACTGAACTGAACTGAACTGACTCCAGTATTCTTGCCTGGGAAATCCCATGGACAGAAGGGCCTGGTTGGACTTCAGTCTGTGGGGTTACAAAGAGTTGGACACGACTTAGCGACTAAACCACCATCGCCACCACCGAGCTGACTAGAAGCCTCGAGTGGCACCTGGCCTGGCCACGTCCCACTTGGACCAGTTGAATACAGCTGCTTATCAGACCTGTGTTTGCTGTTGTAAACCACTGAGGTGTTGAGGTATCTCAGAAGCAGCCAAGCTGATACAGCAAAGACAAGGACATTAAGTTCTCCCCAGTAACAACCTGTTTTGGAATTAAAGCAACCCATCCAAAGCAGATTCAACTTACTTCCAGGCATCAGTTCAAAGTGAGGCCTTCCTTCTTCGGTGGACAGAAGAGTAGCCAGCTTCCCTTCTATCATCTCTCCATCAATGAATTTTCCATACAGGGCCGTCCTTTCATCAGGGTACACGTAGGCTATCTTCTCTCCCGTCATCTCCCCATCTTCATTTACTTCTCCTACAAGGCTGCCTCCATCCTGATGGGAGAAACCCAAAACCAGAAAATATTATATTATAGTATTTATCTATAGGACATGACCAGTATTCTTGGGCTTCCCTGGTGGCTTAGCTGGTAAAGAATCTGCCTGCAATGCAGGAGACCTGAGTTTGATCCCTGGGTTGGGAAGATCCCCTGGAGAGTGGCTACCCACTCCAGTATTCTGGCCTGGAGAATTCCATGGACTGTATAGTCCATGGGGTCCCAAAGAGTCAGACACGACTGAGTGACTTTCACTCGCTCACTCATATGACACCAGTTCAAGATATTTCTCTTGTGCACGCCCACGGTTAGTAGCACTAATATGGATCATAAGCGTTTAAGAACTCAGCTTTTCACACAAGCATGAACACCATGAGGCATATCATCCCTCCCCACCCAGTCCCCTATAGGCTATACGCACAGGGAGCTATAAACTCGATTTACAGAGTCAGAGATGGAGCTGCACTTTATAATCCTGGACAAGTTACTGATTCTCTCTGACCTGGTTTCTTATCTAAGAAACAAACATGCTGTATTTGTGCATGCATGTATGCTCAGTCCCTTCAGTCGTGTCTGACTCTCTGTGACCCCATGGACTGTAGCCCCCCAGGCTTCTCTGTCTCTGGGATTCTCCAGGCAAGAATATGGGACCGGGTTGCCATGTCCTCCTCCAGATCTTTCCCACCCACGGACAGAACCTATGTCTCCTGCGTTGCGGGCAGATTCTTTACTCACTGAGCCACCCATTTATAATATGTCATAAACATTGAAAGGAAATGTACCAAGGGTTACTCTGGGCCAATATCAAATGTGATGAGGATCTGTAGCAAAATGGTCTTACTCACTATGCTTAAAAATTTGCTTTTCAAATATTGAATTCTGAATTTCTCGTCTATTAAGAAAATCTGTAGTCCAAAGATACTTAAGAATTAGTTCAGTGTACATGAGTAGAGAGTTGTCTGTGTTTTCTAAGCAATAAACAAAAGAACTCTGAGATACTGTCTTTCTGAGAGTCCTACACCATGGTATTTTTTTTTTATTTTTTTGAGCTAGAATGCATAGTGAAAAAAGAACAACTAAATTCTCCTCCTTTGCCCATCACTTCTCTCTTCCCACTCTTCTTCATTTACTGCTCCCTTCTGCCTCCTTCCAGGACAGGAGCCAGCTGTGCTTCCTGTTTTTCTGTCACTTGCTTCATCCCCAAGGGTCCGTAAATGCTTTAGGGCAGAGGCTATCGTAGAATTCTGTATTCTGGACCCAGTGTTAGGGACACAGGCGGTGATATAAAAACTGTAAATTGATATAAAAACTTTGTAAAAATAAACCAACAGTTAATTAGTATTAAATATTATTAAATTATATAAATAAAACTATTATATATTATTAAATAAAGAGTTAATTTTAAAAAACTGAACCTAGGGTATAAGATATGTTTCCTTCTTTTTCCTTCCCATCTAGGGGGGCCTCATGGTATAAATAGAAATCTAAGACCTTTGTGGGTTTGACCTAAGGCTAGTAAGGCCATGACATCTTCTAAAAGCTTGGTTATTTCCTCAACTGAAAGGTTCTAGAAGCAGCTACTCAGAGTCAGTGATGTGAGATGACTTCTGAGTGATTTCAAATGCTGTTTACTGAGAGAGAGCAGGAAGAAATAACCACCAGGTATAGGATCTCCACAGTTCATTGTAGTCTAATTGCTCTTTGGAGAAAAAAAAAAGTTATAAATTTAAAAATGAATCACAGCACTTCCATAGAAAGAAAAATACTTGGAAGCATTTTTCCCAGATAGAGGGGACATTAGGGATGTATGATTGCTCTTCCTCCTCCCTGAGTTAATTCTTAATAACTCAGCCTGAACAGAGATGTATTTTCTGCAAGATCTGCCTTCAGACTTTCAGTGATGATGACAGCTGAGTGGTGTTAGAGCACATGTGCTCCTCACACACCATAACTAATTAAACCATCAAGATTACTATTTATTCAGCATTCTGTCTTTCTAGGGTCTCAGGTTTTCTTCCCCCTTACGTGCTTTAAACTTTGTCTTGGGGGCAAGTGATTTTATTTGTTTAGAACAATAAAGCAGAGATTCTTCTTTTATTTTAGGAAGGAGTTGGTGGTTTTAGTTGCTAAGTCTTGTCTGACTTCACAACCCCATGGACTGTAGCCCTCCAGGCTCCTCTGTCCATGGGATTCTCCAGGCAAGAATACTGGAGAGGAATGCCATTTCCTTCTCCAGTGGATCTTCCCAACCCATGGATTGAACTCGGGTCTCCTGCATTGCTGCAGGCAGATTTTTTACTGACTGAGCTACCAGGGAATGGAGTTNGACTTCACAACCCCATGGACTGTAGCCCTCCAGGCTCCTCTGTCCATGGGATTCTCCAGGCAAGAATACTGGAGAGGAATGCCATTTCCTTCTCCAGTGGATCTTCCCAACCCATGGATTGAACTCGGGTCTCCTGCATTGCTGCAGGCAGATTTTTTACTGACTGAGCTACCAGGGAATGGAGTTACGAGTTTTTAATTAAAACTCTCCATCACTGTTCCAAGGTAAACTTTTGAAAGACGTAAACTACCCTTAGAATGAGCTTACAAATCCTGTATGGAGGATCACTATTTTTTTGCCTCGCTTTGTTCCTACTTTGACCTCATGTCACAAACACTTCCTTGCTGGCTGTACCGGGGGAGCAGAGGGAAAGCTGCTCCCCTCCCTCCTCTGCTGAGTGGCTCCCCCTATGGGAAGAGGAATCCTTCACTTGATCGGTGAGAAGGCGGATCTGACACCCATCTCTACCAGATGGGGGTTAACAGGATAAAGCTCTCACATGTTCTGCACTTTTGCTCACCTGTTCTGAGAACTGTCAGCGCCCATGGGCTGCACCTGCTCCCCTCTCACCCTCTCTTCTCCTTGGGGAAGCTCCCCAGGCAGCCCTACTCCCCAAGGGAAACCTGCAGCTTTCTAGCTGCTCTGTGGGTGCCTGGCCCATCTGTTTAGTTCAGAGGGGCAGAAGTAGAAACCCACAACACCTCTGCATTCTAACTCTGCCATAATGAAGTTCTGATCCTTGACACCTATGTCCATTTCTTAATTGCTCAGTTGAGTCTGACTCTTTGTGACGTTATGAACTGTAGCCCTTCAGGCTTCTCTGTCCATGGAATTCTCCAGGTAAGAATGCTGGAGTGGGTTGCCATACCCAGGGACCGAATCCGGATCTCCTGCATTGCAGGCAGACTCTTTACTATCTGAGCCATCAGGGAAGCCCACTTCTTACTTGATTCTCAGCCCGGAGATCAGAGCAGTGGGATGTGATCACCAGCCTCACGCCTGGCCCCAGTGCCAACAGATACTATACACAAAATGTCATCAACCAAGTTAATTTTGACAGCTTGTAACTCCCCAGTGCTT
Source organism: Redunca redunca (assembly GCA_006410935.1). Classification (NCBI taxonomy): domain Eukaryota; kingdom Metazoa; phylum Chordata; class Mammalia; order Artiodactyla; family Bovidae; genus Redunca; species Redunca redunca. The sequence continues at coordinate 181,413 of SJYQ01044282.1, forward strand.
CTTCCTTCTTAAGGTGGAGTCCTCTCTTGGTGTTTAAAAGGACACTAATTCAAGCTGAAGGCTAAAAGGCAGCTGCTCATTTTAGGTTTCAAACTGCAACTACATTGACTGAACCAGGTCCATTCACCCTGGTGCATCTTTGATCTCCTCTAGAGACTTAAACTGATCATAGTTACAAGTAAAATTACAAGTAGTGGGAGAATCTTGTAATCCATTGCATTTCCCTTATTTCAACCCCCAGGAAGAATGCCACTTTCCCTGACTTCAAGATTCACTGTGCTATGGGCAGCTCCCTAGCACGGGGCAGTAGGAAGCTTATCCTGCCTAGTGACGAAGCAACAGAAGTTTCAGGCTTCCTAATCTGGTAAGTACCTCCACCTCTTCTCCCCTCCGTAACAAATACTTCTGAGCTATTGCAGATCCTACCAAGAGAATGTGTAAATGCTTTAATAATTATTTTAAAAAATGTTTCACAGTCTTTTTCTTTGGCTAGAGTATAACTTATTTTTCAGCAACAATAATGTGTAAGTAGATTTTCCTGGCATTACTTTTCTTGTTATACATCTAATAGAGACTTTGTTTTCATTGATACTTTTAAATCATAAAAGGAAAAGATTAAGAGTAAGAAAAAACATATTTTGACTTAAGTTCTGGACAAAATAAAATATTAGATAAAATATTTTTGCAGGTCTATTTTCTGAAACATTTTCTGGAAACTCACTAAGAACAGATGGGGTATTTGAAATGCAAACAAAAATTACAGCATTAATTCCCAGCCATGGGTTTTTGCTGCATCTTTCTGCTCTAATCAACTCCAGAAAGATCATAAAATATTATCAAATATTCAAAGGCTAGTTAATTTTAATCACCTTGATTTAAGCAATATAAACCAAAAAATGGGGAGGGGGATTGGAAAGTCAAATAACAATAATGTAATAAGTCCCAAAAGATGTGAAATTGTTGGAATCATTCATACATATGAGAGAGAATAAAATTGCAACAATGAAACATTCCAACATTCTTTCTATATCCCAAATTAATATTTTTTAAAAACAATGTATTTTTGTTTTTATTGGTGGTACAATCAAGCCAGTTTGTCTCAGTTTGGTTTTCTTTCCATTTTTTAAAAGATATATACTGTGGGGTCAAACTCAGGCCCCCTTCCTTGGGAGCATGGAGTCTCGGCCACTCGGCCACCAGGGAAGTCTCCTCCATTTTGTTTTAATTGTGACTAATCACTTCTTTCCAAAGCCACCCTGAAGAGGAATTTATAGCAGATCGGAGGACAATTTAAGTCAACTGTTTCACAGTGAGAGGACAACCCCCCTAAGTTGTTGGCTTCAGCTACTGGCTCTTAAGTTTTCACAGCCTCACATTTTCTAACATAGAGAATACATTTTATTCTTCACTGGGAAGACTCAAAGCCTTGTCTTAAAACATGCTATTTTTCAGCAAAATGAGCAGTGACAAGACTTACTGGGTAGTGTATCCAGCACACTCCATGCCGAATGTTATCTTTGTATTGTCCCTTGAAGATCAGTCTCCCATCTGTGTCATACTCCTGGGCCGGTCCATTCAGCTCTCCGTCTACATACGTGCCCTGGAGAACTCCTCCATCCTCGTAAGTGTAAACTCCCTGGCCCTGCAGGGCATCGTCCACATAATATCCCTCCAGGGTGCTGTGAGAGAAGGGAGAACAAAAGAGGAGAGTGAGACCACGACTCAACTCTCCTAAAAGAAAGGATCATATCATGCCCACCTCTGTTCCAATGCCCACCTGCATTCAGTACATCCTCCTGAGTTCTTTGCGACTGC
>SJYQ01044353.1:0-14547 GCA_006410935.1 Redunca redunca
CCTTAAAATAAATAGAATGTTCAAAATAGCTTTTTTAAAATTCACACTTATGATACACCAAGCACACTGTCCTGAAGAGTGTAGATTAGCTCAGCCAAGTGCTCCATCAGAAAATTTGAGATTATGAATGTCAAATTTCAGAACAATTTATTTTGAGGTAGCAGCACCAACAGCTAAAAAAAATCACACACAAGCATAAATGAACCAAATTTCAATTCAGTGGACATATCATCACTAAAACAGGCAGAAGAAAGGAAAACATTGCTGTTTAAGAAAAACAAAACAAACACATCCAAAAAAGAACATTAATTTGTTAAACAAGCCTTGAAATCCACAGGAATACACAATAGCAACTCCTAAAGAACTCTCACAGCTTTTTTTTTACATTGTCAAATAAAATATGCATTTTGAAATAACAAAATTCATGAAAAGTTGCTACAATAGTATCTAGAGTTCCTCTAGCCAATTTTCCCCTAATGGTAGCTATATGTAGCTATATCATAATATCAAAGGCAGTAATTGACACTGGCAAAGTACTGTTAACTAGCATACAAGCATTATTCAGCTCTCACAGATTTTCATATTGCCCCCATGTGTGTGTGTGTGCGCGCGCGTGTGTCTGTATGTGTAGTCTTATGCCATTTTAAAACATACTTCGTTCATGTAACTACCACCTCAACATTGACACAAAACTATTCTATTATTACCAAGGAACACTTCAATGTTACTGTTTTATAGTTACATCCACCCACATCTTCCCTGTCTTGGGGCAATCACTAATCTGTTATTCATCTCAGTATCATCACTTTGATGTTATATAAATGGAATGTTATATAAATGGAATAATATATAACTTTTTAAGATTAGCTTTTTTACTAAGCATTACCCATGTAGACAGTTGTATGTATTAATATCAATAGCTTCTCATTTTATTGCTGAGTAGGATGCCATTGTATGGGTGTCTGAGAATTAATATACCCATTGACCAGTTGAAAGATACGAACATGTTTCTAATTTGTAAATGCAGCTGTTATGAACAGTTTTCTTTCTCCCCAGCCACCCCCACACCATTTGGTTTGCTTTTAGTATCTCCTGCATGCCACCTGAAAATTACATATTTTTTAAATGGCAGAAATGCTGCTATGATGACTGGGAGGCTAACAGGCCTTTCAGTCATCACACAGAAATCACACAGCATTGTCATTATCTCCTGAAAGTTTGTTTCAAGATTCAAAAACATTGCACTGAGCTATTCCATCTGTTTCTGAAATGCGACTTCTGGTTTCCATAGCTGAGGATTTGCTCCACAACAGTCTGTAATGTTTATTAATTAAACTGTTGGTGTCCAGATCCTTTGGTTCCTGCCAGGGAACTAGTGTTTTCACTTCTATGCAGAACTATTCACTTAGGGCCTCGAGAGCCTCCAGTGTTGCTTAATCTCCCCAGGCTAGGAGTAAACCCAGCAATAAGGCCGAGAGTTCCCATTGCTAATGTCTATAAAACCTGACAGAATCCAGAAATCTTGCATTGCTCCAGGGTTTATCCTAGGATTCTGCCTTTGTTGGAAGAAAGTTGGGAGCTGTTGTCTCATCGGCTCTTTTCCTGAGGGTTAATAAGTGATGACTGCAAGCTCTGCCTTAGTGACTACATCATGGTTTTCTTGCAGAGTGCAGACACATTCTGCGCAATCTGAGTTTTCAATAACTTGCTGCAACATGCTCTAAATTCCTGGAGTGTTGAACATACTTATTAGTCCTGGCCCCAGATTTGGTGAACTTATGCTCTCCCCATCTGCATCACTAACTGCTGGTGGTGCTGCTGGAAACTGAATTCTGGAAATCCCACGGAACGAATGTTTTGGATACCAGATCTCTATTTTTAGTACAGAAAAGATGATTACATTTACCAAATGATGTATTGTTCAGCACAAAAACAAATGGATTAGCAGCAAACTGGTCTCCAGTAGTACTCAGGCATGGGTCCTTGAATATCAGTGTGTGTGCATGCCACTTTGGGGCTGCTCAAGGACCAGTGCTTTTTATCATATACCTACATCATCCCTGGACTTTCTGTCTCGGGGACAAGAAAATTTCAATTATATTGCCTGATCTAGTAATTAAATTACTGCAAACAAAGCTAGTGAAGGGGGTGGATTTCCAGCTGAGCTATTTAAAATTCTAAAAGATGATGCTGTTAAAGTGCTGCACTCAATATGCCGGCAAATTTGGAAAATTCAGCAGTGGTCACAGGACTGGAAAAAGTCAGTTTTTATTCCAATACCAAAGAAAGGCAATGCCAAAGAATGTTCAGACTACCACGCAATTTCGCTCATTGGCAAGCTACAAGTTAATGTTAAAAATCATTCAAGCTAGGCTTCAAAAATATGTGAACTAAGAACTTCCAGATGTACAAGATGGATTTAGAAAAGGCAGAGGAAACAGAGATCAAATTGCCAACATCCACCGGATCACAGAAAAAGAAGAAAAATCCCAAAGAAAATACCTAATCCTGCTTCATTGACTTCGGTAAACCCTTTTTGTCGATTACAACAAACTGTGGAAAATTCTTAAAGAAATGGCAATACCGGACCACCTTACCTGTCTCCTGAGAAACCTGTATGCAGGACAAGAAGCAACAGTTAGAACCGGATCTGACCAACAGACTGGTTCAAAACTGGTAAAGGAGTATGTCAAGGCTGTATATTGTCACCCTGCTTATCTAACTTCTGTGCAGAGTATATCATGTGAAATGCCAGGCTGAATGAAACACAAGCTGGAATCAAGATTGCTGGGAGAAAAATCAACCTCAGATATGCAGATGATAATACCACTGTAATGGCAGAAAGCGAAGAGGAACTAAAGACCCTCTTGATGAGGGTGAAAGAGGAAAGTGAAGAAGTAGATTTAAAAGTCAACATTCAAAAAGCTAAGATCATGGCATCCAGTCTGAGCACTTCAAGGGAAATAGATGGGGAAACAATGGAAACGACAGACTTTATTTTCTTGGGCTGGAAAATCTCTGCCAACACTGATTGCAGCCATGAAATTATAAGATGCTTACTCCTTGGAAGAAAAACTATGACAAACCGAAACAACTTATTCAGAAGCAGAGACACAATTTTGCCAACAAAGGTCCGTATAGTCAAAGCTATGGTTTTTCCAGCAGTCACATATAGATGTAAGAACTGGACCATAAAGAAGGCTGAACACCTGAGTCAATGCTTTTGCACTAAGGTGCTGGAGAAGACTCAAGAGTTCCTTCAGCAACAAGATTAAACCAGTCAATCCTAAAGGAAATAGTCCTGAAAATTCATTTGAAGGACTGTCACTGAAGCTGAAGCTCCAATACTTTGGCCACCTGATGTGAAGAACCGACTCACTGGAAAAGGCCCTGATTCGGGAAAGACTGAGGACAGGATAACAGAGGATGAGATGGTTGGGTGGCATCACTAACTCAATGGACATGAGTTTTAGCAAACTCTGGGAGATAGTGAAGGATAGGGAAGCCTGGAGTGCTGCACTTGATGAGACGGCAGAGTCGAACATGACAGGGACTGAAAAATACAATTAAACTAAGATGATCCATTGCGGGGGGGGGGGGGGGGGGGGGGNCCATTGCGGGGGGGGGGAATTTACACAGGGAAGTCACTTAGAAATAAGACCCAAGAAGTAACCAAAGCAGGTTGTATATACACATATGATTTGTACTTGAAGTAGAATTGTTTGCTTATATAACTTTCTTAGCATTTACTTCTCATAATGCATCCTATTATAGTGGTGTAAGAATATCTTCACACTGCTGCTGCTTATAGAGGAAGAGGACCACTATCACTATTTTCAGGGTTTAAGAACGAATCACTTTTTTTGCTATTTACCTTTACGGATTGCAAGTCTCAGGTGTCAATGCCCTGGTTTTTACGTGGAAAACAGAGGTTGTAGGTCAACTGTCTTTTCCTAGGATTGGTACATGGAACACGTAGTTATGCCCTGCTCCCACTTTTGTTCTCTTAGATGTTTTTCGGGAGATGATCCACTCCTCTGTGATACAGTTCTTCCAAGTGAAGTTGTAGGTGGCTCTGAAAAGAGCCTTTGGGTTTGTTATTATCAGTCGACAATTAAACCAATTTATGCCCTCTCTCCGCGGATGCGGCGGGCAAGCTGGATGTCCTTGGGCATGATGGTGACGCGCTTGGCGTGGATGGCACACAGGTTGGTGTCCTCGAAGAGCCCCACCAGGTAGGCCTCGCACGCCTCCTGCAGCGCCATCACCGCCGAGCTCTGGAAGCGCAGGTCCGTCTTGAAGTCCTGTGCGATCTCGCGCACCAGCCGCTGGAACGGCAGCTTGCGGATCAGCAGCTCCGTGGACTTCTGGTAGCGGCGGATCTCGCGCAGGGCCACCGTGCCGGGCCGGTAACGGTGCGGCTTCTTCACGCCGCCGGTGGCCGGAGCGCTCTTGCGGGCCGCCTTGGTGGCCAGCTGCTTGCGCGGCGCCTTACCCCCGGTGGACTTGCGGGCTGTCTGCTTAGTACGAGCCATGACGATGGATTGGATAGACTGTTGCAACTCAAACCCGGCTCTTCTTGCTCTTATTTATAAAGGCGAAGTCATCCTGATTGGTCCAAGTGTTCAAATTTCGCGCGGCGAAAGAAGCCACTGGATACGCCTTGTGATTGGCTACCAGTTCTCACTTTCGAAAACCTTGGTCTTTTGATGTCCTTTATTTTCTCTGTAAATTCTCCATCTATTCACCCTGCATTTTATGTGCTTTATATTTACCTTAATTGGTGTTAATCCCTTTGTCCGAGATTAAGTTTGGGAAGAGACAACAGAGAAAATTCCACAGATCCGAGCCCTTTCAAAAACTCCGTTTCTGAATGTTATTGATCAAGTCCAGCTTCGTCATTTATCAGAGGTTATAATTTTGAATAAATGTTTTATTTTTGCAATGCAAGTATCGTATTACAGAATTTCCAATCCTTCAACAAACACTGCCATCACTTCCAGACACTCTGTTCCTAGGAAACATGAAAATACTACCGCTGTTAAAATGTGACGATGCTGCTGCTGCTGCTAAATCGCTTCAGTCGTGTCCGACTCTGTGCGACCCCATAGACGGCTGCCCACCAGGCTTCCCCGTCCCTGGAATTCTCCAGGCAAGAACACTGGAATGGGTTGCCATTGCTTTCTCCGACAATGCTGAATCTTGGTAAATCTTAAATGTTTGATCAAGCCAAACTGTAAATGCCAATGGCCTAATTTTTAAAACATTTCAGTATTTAGCAAAATTTTATGTCCTCTTTCCTACAATTACTAACTCGGTAACTTAAGTTTGGCCGAAAACTAGAATCATAAATTTATATTGGGCTTTTGTCTCTTTAGGTCCACATCGAGGAAGAAACAAGGCTCACAAGTAGATATTTATGTACAAAACATTAATCCTTTGCACTGTTTTGAAAACGGAAACTTTTTTTTCTTACCTGGTGGCTGGGGATATCCAGGATTCGTTCCAGTTAACCAGCCAATCAAGAAATAGAATCTAAATCACCTTATTTGCATACAACGTTTCTACTGGCTGAATTGATCCAATCAGCGATTTCGATAGATTAAGTATCTATTTGCATAGAAGCCCTACAAAAATAGGCCGGCACAATAAGCCTCATCTTTTCAGTTTTTTTTGTTAGTTTATTCTGCCTGACTTTCTTCCATCATGCCTGAACCGGCTAAATCTGCTCCTGCTCCCAAGAAGGGGTCTAAGAAGGCGGTGACGAAGGCGCAGAAAAAAGACGGCAAGAAGCGCAAGCGCAGCCGCAAGGAGAGCTACTCCGTGTANGGGGGGCGGGGGGGAGGGATGCTGTGTGCTCAATTTTTTTTAATTGCTCATTTTTTTCTTTTTTAAATTATTTTAATTGGGGACTATTAAAATATTGTAGTGGTTTTTGCCATACACTGACATGAATCAGCCATGGGTATACATGTGTCCCCCATCCCTAACCCCTCTCCCACCTCCCTCCCCATCCCAGCCCTCAGGGTCCTCCTAGTCCACCGGCCCTGAGCACCCTGTCTCATGCATCAAACCTGGACTGCCCATCTATTTCATATATAGTAAGATACATGTTTCAGTGCTATTCTCTCAAATCATCCCACCCTCACCTTCTCCCACAGAGTCCAAAAGTCTTTGTGTCTCGTTTGCTGTCTCGCATGTAGGGTCATCGTTACCATCTTTCTAAATTCCATATATATGCGTTAATATACTGTATTGGTGTTTTTCTTTCTGACTGGCTTCACTCTGTATAATAGGCTCCAGTTTCATCCACCTCATTAGAACTAATTCAAATGCATTCTTGTTAATGGCTGAGTTTCCATTGTGTATCTGTATCTGTGTATCTGTAGCACAGCTTTCTTATCCATTCCTCTGCCGATGGACATCTAGGTAGCTTCCATGTCCTAGCTATTGTAAACAGTTCAAGCACATTACATTTAGTGTGCACTTTATTTCTATTATTATTACATTAGTTCCACCTCAGATCATCAGGCATTAGATCCTGGAGGTTGGGGTCCACTACACTAAAGAATGGTATCCTTGCAATAATCAATCCACTTTTCTTCCTAGTATAATTTCCCTGTTCCTGCTTCTTTCTGCCTAGAAAAACCTTTCATTTCACATAGCTCCTCAGAGCTCTTTTCTGTCTGCTAGATTGGCAGTTGCCAGATCCATGAATCACTGAATAAAACCAATAACATTTCTAACATATAGTCCGTGGAATTCTTTTTTTAACATGTGAAAGCAATGTGTTAAGATAATTGAGATACAAAGATAAAAGGACATGGGGTGGGGGCATCATCCCTAGTGGGCCAATGGTTAAGGCTCCATTGATTCCACTGCAGAGGGCACAGGTTCTAGTTAAAAATCCCATGGCCAGGGGAAAAAAAAAGACACATGGGCTCCAGAATCACCGCTTGGAAGAAAGTGTTGCCTGCTGATCTAGAATACCCTTTTGGATCTCACAAAAGCAGAGAATAAACTTGCAATAAGCCATTAAGGTTATCAGTTAAATAAACCAAAAGTTGAGAATTATGTTTTATTCAGCAGGTATACCAAGGACTGAAACCCATGAGACAGCCTCTCAGAAAGCTCTAAGGGACTATTCTGAAGAGGTAAGGGAGAACCAAGATATATAGGAGTTGGAGGTGGGAAGAGGGAAGCAGGCACTTGAAACATCAAAAAATTACTGTTAATTAAAGAAAACAGACATTTCAAGCTAGTGAATTTTTCATACTTTTCTATGTCTGAGAAGATCCAAGAGTCTGGGCTCATTGAAATCATTCCTTTAATATGTAACTTAACTACCGAGGGCCAGTATCCTATTTTTCTTCATCCTGAATCCACTCAGGGTGCACAGTTGTGGGGATGGGTTGGCAGTTTCAGAGGCTTAAGTCTAGATGGCTGCCACATCCTTTGTTTACTGATACAGCAAGTAACATTCCTCATCCACAAAGTTTGGAAATTTACCTTAATATATCCTCCATCCACCATGATAATCTCTATTTCCTAAAAAGAAGTTCAGTCACTTGTTGCTGGATCTCAAACCTTGTAGAACCAGATGGCTAGCAACATTCTTTAGCTGGCAAAGGACAGAGGAAATTTTATTCCAAGACAATTTCATAGTTCTTTGGCAAAATCTGAACAACAACAGTTTCCTGTCCTTCCTTGAACACTACTTCTAAAAAATGAGAGTAATTAACAGCCTATACACCCTAATGAAAGCCTCTGCATTTGAACTGCAGTCTCTCCCAATAGGAAGGATTCAGAAGATACATGATATCCTGGTTCAATGCCAAGATTCAGTTACAGCTTAGATCAGCACTTGATCACATGCATCATTTTTATCATAAATAAATAAAATTTAATTTTGTTTTATTTCAAAATATCATGGGTTTGGCCATCAAATCACCACCATTTTGAAGGTTGTCGTATAAAATTCTATTAGCCATGAGCCAAAAGATGAACAGTTTTATTTATATTTGGAGACTCATTAGTAATTATCCAATATAATCTTAGAAAATGTACTTTAATAGTGTATAAAGCCTTTTTAGAAATATTACATTTGAATTCTCTTTTTTCTGAAAAGTAAAACGATGGTAGTGATTATTTGGAACCTCAAAATATCTTACTTTGGGGACTTCCTGGTGGTCTAGTGGCTAAGACTCCATGCTCCCAATGCTGGGGGCTCAGGTTCCATCTCTGGTTGAGGAACTAGATACCTCTGCTGATAAAAATCTCTCATGCTGAAACTTAAAAAAAAAAAAAAAAAAAAAAAAACCATGTGCTGCAACTAAGACCCATTTTGGTTAAATACCCTTTTTAAATCTTACTTTTCATTTTAAATAAATTGTCACAGAATTAATACTCTCCCTAATGACTAGTATTCTTGAACTGGCTGGCAGTCGTCTCCCTGGGGTTAGTACTCATCTATTTCTGCTCTGGCCTCAGTTTATTTTCTGTGTTGGGGCCAGTGTGAGGAAAGCAGGAGAGACTCCATCTTGAAGCCTGTCATCTGTCTTAAAGACTAGATATGAACTGGGCCTGAACCCTGCCCAAGAGTGAACAAACCACTGCTAGTGAAAACCAGGTCTTCTGGAGACTTCCTTCCCTACAGATGACAAATGGAGATTGTAGTTGAGGTCAGGTTGCCCTTATTAGATTAACCATTGAGACATGCCCCGTGATGTATAATCATTTTTCCCCCTCTTTAACCTTAATTGTTTGTTCTACTAACACCTACTTGTAAAACTCAATCATATACAACAAAGAGGTTGCTAACATGTAACCAGTCACATAGTGGGGGGTATAAAACTGGACCTCTCAAAAACATCAGGGTCCTTGTTGGGAACTCATTCCTCTTGGACCCGCTGGCATAATAAACTGTAGTCCACTGTCTTGAGTGTCCTCCGAGGTGTGTTTTGTGACTCCAGATTCCACAACATCTGAATTAAATGTATTCAGGAAACTGGAGTAAGAGTTTTGGTTGGGGGGAAATGTGTAAACTCATTGATGAGCTATCCAGAAACTCCAGCTTGTGAAAGAAGAAAAAGTTGGTTCTATCTAGTTGGCTATCGGACCTGTGGCCATCATTCCAAAGAATGCTTCCAACCTGGGACGTTCGCAATCATTGTTTCCTTTGTGAGGAATGATCTTTCTACAGAAATATAAAGATCCAACTCCCTTCCAGATTTCATGCCACTGGCTTTCACGTCTCATCTCAGTTGTGAAGTCTTCCCCACTTACCGTATTTAAAATGGCAACTGTCCACTACCCATCTCCCACTCTATGACAGTCTCTAATCCCCTTGGACTCTATGTTTTCTTTATCCTCTTGACTTGCCAAAATACTGTGTTTATCTTTGTTCATTTTCTGTCGGTGAGCACCACACAGAAGGATCTCTGCCGTGTTATGCACTGTTCTTTCCAGCACCTAGAACATTGTTGAGCACACAGTAATCACTCAGAAAGGTTTTGATGAATGGATGGATGAGGTAAAAAGAAAATATGCATGTAACACAAAATGCCTTCCATTCTCTAGCCCCAGAGATAAAATCCATGAAAGATTTAAGAAAATGAACCACTATAGAAGGTATTCCCCCTCACTACACTTCTGTTTCTTCATCATAGTATTTGAGGTAACATGGCCCCCCTCAACCCACAGAGTTATTGTGAGGATTAAATTAAATAATCCATGCAGAAACTCAGTTAGACTTTGACTTTATAAAGTCACGAATATTTTACCAGCTGGACAGCTCCAAAGGCCATTATTGTTAGCGTCTCTTTTTGGCAACTGACATAACAATCAAGAGTGCTATATGGAGCACAGCTTGTATTCAGCCAGATCTGCTACTGACTCAAGGACCCAGTGAAATAAAGCTGGAGAGCTCACCATTTTCTCTTATACAGAAACCGTTTGCCTGGCTCTGAAAGACATTTGAATTCACAACCCAAATAAATCAAGTTTGGTACCTGAGAGCTAACAATTTGCCTGTGGTTATAAAACTAGTAAATTGAAGTATTATGCTATGAATCAACTTTAACTCCAAAGGTTTATATTTTATGAATAATTTTCTCTTTTCTCCCTAACTATAAATCACCCAGATCAGCCTCTATTTGCAAGGTCTGAATAGCACAAAATGAAGAAAACTGGGGTTTGATTTTTGTGCTGGAGCACAATTGAGGCAACTAAGAACCACTCCAATATTCTTGCCTGGAGAATCCCATAGACAGAGGAGCCTGGCAGGCCACAGCCCATGGAATTGCAAAAGAGATAAACAGGACTGAGCACATATGCAGTAAGAATAAAGCAGAACCTGATTAAATGAGAAAAAAGGACACAAAAACTCCTGTATTCAAATTCTCTCAAGTTCTTCCATATGACTCAGAGCAAATGCTAAATTCTTTACAGTGGTATACAAGCTCCTACAGCATCATGCTTCCTTTCATTTCTCTGCTTTTTAATTTCCTCCTACAATGCCCAGCCCTTTCCACATAGCCACCCTAGCTCTTCAGCATTTCTTCCTCCTTTTCCCCCAGCTTGCCTCTTCACCTTTCAATGCTCTACTGGGATAACTAGCTTCTTAGTGCCATCTTCATTGGTTACCTTATCTAAATTTCAACTCTCCATAAGAATCCTTATTCTTGCTTTATTTCACTCATTTATTACATATGATATTTGTTTACCTGATTTACTGTTTATCCCAGAGTCAAATATAAATTCCATGAGAGCAAATAATTTTGTCTGTTTGGGTCTCATCTGAGTGTACTTCCAGTGCATAGAACAGCATCTGGTACTGTTATAAACTCTTATCAGTCTTAGAAGTTGTTTGTTGAGAGTTATCATGACACCATAATTAGGTTTTAAAATGGTAGATGTATATTAAAATGCTACCAGAGGAAATGATATAATTTCCTCAACGGTCATCAAGGCAACAATCAAGGTAGAAGAGGTATAGATAAAACATATTTGCCCAGTGTTGGTGATGTTGAGGATGGGTAAACTTTTGTATAGTGGAGGTGATGGAATTCCAGTTGAGCTGTTTCAAATGCTGAAAGATGAAAACTCAGCAGTGGCCACAGGACTGGAAAAGGTCAGTTTTCATTCCAATGCCAAAGAATGTTCAAACTACCGCACAATTGCACTCATCTCACATGCTATTAAAGCAATGCTCAAAATTCTCCAAGCCAGGCTTCAGCAATATGTGAACCATGAACTTCCTGATGTTCAAGCTGGTTTTAGAAAAGGCAGAGGAACCAGAGATCAAATTGCCAACATCCGCTGGGTCATGGAAAAAGCAAGAGAGTTCCAGAAAAACATCTCTTTCTGCTTTATTGACTATGCCAAAGCCTTTGACTGTGTGGATCACAAGAAACTGTGGACAATTCTGAAAGAGATGGGAATACCAGACCACCTGACCTGCCTCTTGAGAAATCTGTATGCAGGTCAGGAAGCAACAGTTAGAACTGGACATGGAACCACAGACTGGTTCCAAACAGGAAAAAGAGTACGTCAAGGCTGTATATTGTCACCCTGCTTATTTAACTTCTATGCAGAGTACATCATGAGAAACGCTGGACTGGAAGAAACACAAGCTGGAATCAAGATTGCCGGGAGAAACATCAATAACCTCAAATATGCAGATGACACCACTCTTATGCCAGAAAGTGAAGAGGAACTAAAGAGCCTCTTGATGAAAGTGAAAGAGGAGAGTGAAAAAGTTGGCTTAAAGCTCAACATTCAGAAAACGAAGATCATGGCATCCGGTCCCATGACTTCATGGGAATTAGATGGGGAAACAGTGGAAACAGTGTCAGACTATTTTGGGGGGCTCCAAAATCACTGCAGATGGTGACTGCAGCCATGAAATTAAAAGACGATTACTCCTTGGAAGGGAAGTTGTGACCAACCTAGGTAGCATATTCAAAAGCAGAGACATTACTTTGCTGACTAAGGTCCGTCTAGTCAAGGCTATGGTTTTTCCTGTGGTCGTGTATGGCTGTGAGAGTTGGCCTGTGAAGAAGGCTGAGCGCCGAAGAATTGATGCTTTTGAACTGTGGTGTTGGAGAAGACTCTTGAGAGTCCCTTGGACTGCAAGGAGATCCAACCAGTCCATTCTGAGGGAGATCAGCCCTGGGATTTCTTTGGAAGGAATGATGCTAAAGCTGAAACTCCAGTACTTTGGCCACCTCATGTGAAGAGTTGATTCATTGGAAAAGACTCTGATGCTGCGAGGGATTGGGGGCAGGAGGAGAAGGGGCCGACAGAGGATGAGATGGCTGGATGGCATCACCAACTCAATGGACATGGGTTTGGGTGGACTCCGGGAGTTGGTGATGGACAGAGAGGCCTGGCGTGCTGCGATTCATAGAGTTGCAGAGTCGGACACGACTGAGCGACTGAACTGAACTGAACTGATACTTCCATATATTCTCAAATGTTGCATAATAAAAAAATGAGAATGACATATGGGCTATGGGAGATAAATTGATAAATAATTTTTTTAAAGACTATGGAGAAGTCTTTAAAAGACCATCCGAAAGCCCAAATAGGACATTGTGCTGATCTGTACAGGAAAGACCCAATGTGAAGACAGAGTCAGACACGACTGAGCAACTAAGCACAGCACACACCACAGATCTAGGATAATACTCCTTGAAATATCCCTGAAAACCTGGTAATGTCAACTGCTGAAAGCAGCTCCATTTCTCAACATGCTATTGGCTGTGAAAGTTGCTTGGTCGTGTCTGGCCCTGCGACCCCATGGACTACTCCTACTACTACTACTACTAAGTCACTTCAGTCATGTCCGACTCTGTGAGACCCCATAGATGGAAGCCCACCAGGCTCCCCCGTCCCTGGGATTCTTCAGGCAAGAACACTGGAGTGGGTTGCCATTTCCTTCTCCAATGCATGAAAGTGGAAAGTGAAAAGTGAAATTGAAGTCGCTTTGTGGTGCTTGACTCTTCGCGATCCCATGGACTGCAGCCTACCAGGCTCCTCCGTCCATGGGATTTTCCAGGTAAGAGTACTGGAGTGGGGTGCCATTGCCCACAGAATTCTCCAGGCCAGAATACTGGAGTGGGGAGCCTTTCTCTACTCCAGGGGATCTTCCCAACCCAGGGATTGAACCCAGTTCTCCTGCAATGTGGGCAGATTCTTTACCATCTGAGCCACAAGGGAAGCCCATTTCTCAATATAGACTCAGGTGTTATGTGCAACTTGAGAGAAATTTCAATTTATATAAATAAATGTAGTTTGCAAATGCTTACTCCTGGTAAGAGTTCACAGTATGCTTTTCTTGAAGAAACCAAAAATACCATCCCTCACCCCACTCCAGGCTAATTTTTTTAAAACATGACAAATAGACTTCTGAAACTACCGTTCATGAATCACCTTCGGTGAACTTCGTATAATGAGGACTGTGACTCAGTAGACCTGAGAGGGGACCAAAAACCTGCCATTTTGAGCAAATTTTCCAACTGACGCTCATGCTGCTGGTCGCAGACACTTTATGAGTGGTAAAATTGTAGAAGTTTGCATGGCTCTGCCTTGAGTACGGGCACCAATAAGCTTATCTGAAATACTGATTGGGTAACCTTTTTTTATATAAGTCTCTGTCAACAAAACAGTGCCCTGACTGCTCTCTGTGTAAAACGACCTTTTACAGGGAAGCCAAAACTGTCTTACTTTGAACCTGGCTGTGATTGGAACTGAGCAAACCGTTTTCAGAAACAGGCAGCAAAAAACAAATGCTCTAGTTTCTCAATTGTCAATGCACAAATATGTGAATATAGCTCTAAAAAGGATAAACAGCAAACCCACAATCACCTCCACCCAAATTCAGCCTTTTGTTTTCTATGTCCTCAAATGACCGAAGCTGACACTAACCCCACGCGAATTACTGCCCTCTCCAAACTACATAAACACTACTCATTGTCAAATTTAATAATCCCCCAGTTCACCTCCATAAGATACTCATATTCCACTTCCCGAGACAGAAGCCAACTTATTGCCTTCGAGTAACTTCTGCACACTACCTATCGACAGTATATAAAGCCAACCAAAGGAAGCACTTAAAGTTGAAACCGAGTAGATCTTTTTATGTTCATAAAGTACTCCCTTAAAAATAAGCTGACCATTTAAAAATGTCCAACTTTAAATGTGCTTGCATCCCGAACCAAAACACTCAAGACGCTGAATTTTAAATGACAGCTGTTTTAAAGAAGTTGTGGGTGGCTCTTAGAAGAGCCTTTTTCGTTGGAGTGAGGCAGTTGTGGAAGCTTTACGCCCTCTCCCCGCGAATGCGGCGGGCAAGCTGGATGTCCTTGGGCATGATGGTGACGCGCTTGGCGTGGATGGCACACAGGTTGGTGTCCTCGAAGAGCCCCACCAGGTAGGCCTCGCACGCCTCCTGCAGCGCCATCACCGCCGAACTCTGGAAGCGCAGGTCCGTCTTGAAGTCCTGCGCGATCTCGCGCACCAGCCGCTGGAACGGCAGCTTGCGGA
>SJYQ01044399.1:0-17527 GCA_006410935.1 Redunca redunca
TTTGTAGCTCAGATAAGAGAGTGGAGCCCCCGAGGGTTCAGTGACTTGTCCGCGGTCTCCTTGTCAATGGGGGCCAAGCCTGAATGAGGTCCCCTTGCTTGGCTGATCGCTCAGTCTGTCCACCTACTATCTTCTTGGGTTTTTCTCTGTTGCGTTACGATCCGGGTCCTGAAAGGGACCTCAGGCATCATGTGACTCACCTACCTGGACACCTGCCTGGGTATCCCTGCTATTTTGGTTCTGATAATGTCCAGAGAAGAGCTCTTTAGACCTTGTAACAGCACCCTACATAAAATACTTTGTGTTTAGATCTAATTTAACTTTCTCAGGTTAGCCCTGCTTTCTCATGCTCTGGCCTCCCTGGTGATGAAACGCTTGGTCGTTTAGTGAATAAATCCAGCGACTGCCAAGTATAGCAGTGCAGGTTGCTTCGGAGAGAGATCTTCTCTCCCATGGTGTCTCTTTTCCAAAAGAACGTGATATTTGAGCCTATTAAAGTGAGGGCAGTGCTAGATTTTCCACCACAGAGGAACAGTTGTAAAGCTGTGCAAGGGACCCTAGGATTGTTTCTTTCCCTGGGGTTAGGTGTGTGGCCCTGACTCTTCCACTGTGTGTTGTGAATGTATACATATGCATCTTGGGAGGGCTATAGCCTCTTGATTCCAGAATAGGTTGGTCAAACTGACCTTAGAGATAGATGTTTTCCAAAGAGGAACAGTGTGCTGGACTGAAATGGCTAGAGCTTGGCGACAGTGTGCAGTTCCGCTTTTTTTTTTCTTGTCCTATTTGGGGAGAGAGATTTTCTAATTAACCTGGAGCAAATAGAATACTTTAGCAGGAGATTAGGGGCTAAGTTTTTTTTTTTAAGTTGTCCTTCCTTGTAATGGAATCCCTTTTCCACCTCCTACCTTTATTATTTTATTATTGGTTTGTACTTTGGAAGCATTCATTGTAGAAGATACTGGGAGGGTTTGAGTGCTGCTCAGAAGAGGACAGGCAGATAGGGACCATACGGCTTTCTCATTCATTAATTCTAGGGTTCATTCACTGAGCTATTTAAACCTCTGTCTGTAAGCCCCAGATGGTCTTTTGGTGCCAGCTTTAGCTCTGAGACCCCAGGCTCTTGACAAAAGAGAGTACAAAGAACAGCAGAGTGTACGAAATATTTGCGGCCCTTAGGAAGTATGTTCTGGAGCTAGCTACAACACCTAGCATCTCCAGCATCTTAGGAATCTTTTTTTTCCTTTACTTTTTCCATTTTTAAAAAAAGCCCAGCATGAATCAGTGAGCCAGATTTATTATTACGGAAGTGGTCACAGTACATCTCTGATTTTTAGAATGGAATTGAGGTCCATGTGTTTATTCACAGATTTCCTCCGTCATAGCTCCCTGCCTTCTGTTCTGGAAGGAGTTCACTTTAACATCACGGCGAACCTTTGAGCTCATCTCCCTCCTTCCCCCTCTGCCCACTCCTTCCCCACTCAGCACTCTATAGGACACCTCAATGATTAGGAGATGGCCAGTAGGATTGAGGAGGGTAGCTGGTAGTGGTAACTGATTTCCCTAGGCATGATGGAGGCGGCTCCCCTGGGTTGACCCCCTGGGGTACAATGGGCTCTGAGGTCAGTGTTGGGTCCACATCACATTACCTCATTCAGTCCCCACAGCAGACCTTTGGCATCCTGGTGGTACTGATGAGAAACCTCATGTGTACACATGAGATGTTCAAAGAGATTAGACTGTTTAGCCCATTCTTTTAAGTTGGGTGTCTGGAAATCAAACCCAGGTCTGTCTAATTGCTTAGCCTGTGCTCATAATGCCTTGGATTTTCTCTGTGAGTATTGGGATAGTCTGGCTTCAGAGGTGATGGTTAGACGTGGGCACCCGCACAGAACTAGCTTTGCCAAACTGCAGTTATTCACCTTCTGTGTTTTCTTCTCCAGTGAGTCTGTGCCCTGTGGGGACTGTGGATGGGGCACATAGGTCATCCTATTCCATGTTGGGCTTCCCTGGTGGCTCAGACAGTAGAGAGTCCACCTGCAATGCAGGAGACCTGGGTTTGATCCCTGGGTTGGGAAGATCCCCTGGAGGAGGGCTTGGCAGCCCACTCCAGTATTCTTGCCTGGAGAATCCCATGGGCAGAGGAATCTGGGGGGCTGCAGTCCTTGGGTCAAAAAGAGTCGGACATAACTGAGTGACTGAACACACACAGGCAGAGGCAGGAGGAGTATGGGGCATGTCCTCATCCTTGGGAAACATCGTCGCTCCTTCTTTAGTGGGTTTAGCTTCGTCTTTTCATTAGCTCGCCATTTGAAAGCGGCAGTTTTTCTAAGGAACTTTGTCCCGGTCCTGAACTGGCCTTCTGGAAAATGCTGTCTTCTCCAGAAATAATGCTGTGGTGAGTGAGATTAGTTCTTTGTGCGTTGAGGAGGGACATCTTTGGCTGGCCCAAGTCTTCGCTAGACTGAACATGTCTGCAGCTTCCCTGGCCTCCCAGGCCCTGACTCCAGGCCCTGTCTTCCGCTGCCCTGGCTGTGGCACGCACTCTTGGGGAGACCTGGAGGTTGATGGAGTGCCCCAAGGTTGGGGTTGGGAGCACAGAGAGGCCCAGATTTTTTGCATAGTTTTTTCCATTGCCGCATTAGGAATGTGTTCCCTCAGGACGGGTTATGGCCTGGAAGTGAGCCTAATGTAAACATCCTTGCTGTGGCCAGTCCCCTTAATCGAATAGAAATGGTTTGGGGATGAGCGGGCTTAGGGGAGGGAGGAAAGGGAAGGAGGTGGGGGGAGAGATTTAGCGACTGAATTCAGAGACAAGACTGTCTGTCAGGGGCTGTTCTCCCAGTGTGTTCCAGGCTGAGGCAAAGCAGCTCCAGCCTCCCTGGAGCTGGTGCAGGGCAGACCTGGCCGGTTCTCTTAGGCAGTGGGATAAGACGCTGAGGCCACGGTGGTTCAGTTGACCAGCCGGGCGGAGCAGCGAGGCGTATAGAGGTGCACCGGATGAGCCAGGACTAGAGGCAGGAGCTGGCAGGGGCCCCATGAGGACTTTTGGGGGAACCTGCGAATTCAAGTACCTTATTGTTTAAAAAAAATTTTTTTTTAATGTATTCATTCATTTGGCTGCGTCGGGTCTTAGTTGCCCCATAGCATGTGGGATCTAGTTCCCCGACCAGGGATCGANCTGGCTGTGGCACGCACTCTTGGGGAGACCTGGAGGTTGATGGAGTGCCCCAAGGTTGGGGTTGGGAGCACAGAGAGGCCCAGATTTTTTGCATAGTTTTTTCCATTGCCGCATTAGGAATGTGTTCCCTCAGGACGGGTTATGGCCTGGAAGTGAGCCTAATGTAAACATCCTTGCTGTGGCCAGTCCCCTTAATCGAATAGAAATGGTTTGGGGATGAGCGGGCTTAGGGGAGGGAGGAAAGGGAAGGAGGTGGGGGGAGAGATTTAGCGACTGAATTCAGAGACAAGACTGTCTGTCAGGGGCTGCTCTCCCAGTGTGTTCCAGGCTGAGGCAAAGCAGCTCCAGCCTCCCTGGAGCTGGTGCAGGGCAGACCTGGCCAGTTCTCTTAGGCAGTGGGATAAGACGCTGAGGCCACGGTGGTTCAGTTGACCAGCCGGGCGGAGCAGCGAGGCGTATAGAGGTGCACCGGATGAGCCAGGACTAGAGGCAGGAGCTGGCAGGGGCCCCATGAGGACTTTTGGGGGAACCTGCGAATTCAAGTACCTTATTGTTTAAAAAAAATTTTTTTTTAATGTATTCATTCATTTGGCTGCGTCGGGTCTTAGTTGCCCCATAGCATGTGGGATCTAGTTCCCCGACCAGGGATCGAACCCATGTCCCCTTCGTTGGAAGGTGGATTCTTAACTACTGGACCTCCAGGGAAGTCCCTCAAGTACTTTAAAGGCCTGCAGCATCATATTCAGAATTGTACTCTTTGAAATGCTATGTTTTATGGGCACTAGACTCCCGGAGAAAGAGTGTGGAGAGTATGGCAGAGTTAGGTGAATATGTGTGAGCTGGGGGTGGTCTCAGGGCTCTTGGCAGGGAGCCTCCACATCCCAGAGAGGCTGACCCTCTTTACTGCATCCCTCGTACCTCTTTTTCCTCTCCCTTTAGGGGACTCCGGCTTTCTGGGAGATCCTGGTACCTCACTTAGACCTTGAAGTGGAAGACTGGTCATAAACCTCTGTAGCAACCTGTGTGCAGAAACCCCCCAGAGCAGTCATCTAGGGTCCCCAGGGGACATTAGATGTTAGAAATCCGACCTGGATAGTTTCCTCTTGTGTGCGAGAGTCTAGGTGGGCTCCAGGCACTGCCACAGCAGCTGCTCTTTCCTGGCTGGTAAACTTTTAGGACTTCTGTGTGAGGCTGGTTTTAAACAGTTGGCAGATGCCAAGACCGGTGGGTTGGTTTCACTGGTTCAGATTCTAGGAATAAGAATCAGGCAACAGGAGAGACCTCAAGATCTGTGAGGTGGTGGGAAAGTTCCTGTTCTCACACCTTGGAATCTTGGTGCCTGAGTGTGCCTAGGAGACCGGAGGTATAAACAATTCAGTTTGCCTTTGGGATACAGGCTCTAATCTAAACATGATTAAGCTGATTTGATTTTATAGAGTGGAATTTCTAAGTGATAGAAACTGATGAGGTTAATGTGAAATATTTACTTAATAAAAAGCCTCATTACCTGATGCTGAAGGGTAGGGGGGAAAAACTGATTCTTGGTAACTTGTCTGATCTGTTGGAAATGGAGTTGGGTTAAAGTTTTCTTGGTAAAAACTGAATTCTGTGATCTTGTTTTTTACACATGCTGTGCTTAAATATTAACACCAATTGAGCAAATTGCCTTTTAACTGCCTTTATTTGCTTTCATTAACAGTATAATTTAAAAGCTCAAGAATTTGCATAGAACCTGTTGTGCATGTTGGGGGAGGGGCTAATCATAAATTAATTAATCGTGAGAACGTTATCTTTAAGGAAGGCCATGACACGTGAGCGTGGTTTCTGAAAAGCATGTTTGCTGTTTCTTGATGGGACTTGATGTACTTTTGGCTTAGAGATTGTGTGTGTGCAATAACTTGGCTGGATCAAGAAAAATTTTAATGACTGGACATGTTTTAAGTTAAGTTGAGTGAACCTAATTACAGTGTTGTTTCTAGAGAGCTGAAGGCAATACCATTGGTGTTTAAGCACTAGTTTCAAAATTAAAACCAACCTATATAATTGCCTATGCTCCTTAAATTGTTTCTCTCCTCCCCTCTCCATCTCTGAACACTACCCCCTGCTTTCACTTTCACACCAGAAGAGAAGAGAGAAGTTGGCCAGTGCTGTTGACAACATCCTTCTTGCGTCCAGTGCATACCATGAACTGCGTTGTCTTTTCCTGAAATGACTCTCAACATGTGAAAAGTCTCCAGAATGATTTCACTGAAGTCAGTTGCTTCCTTCTGTATAGATGTTTTTGTGATTTAGGACCTCAGCCAAGGCAAACATTATGAACGGGACCAAGACCACCGTGTCCTGATGGTCTGAAGTTCCCAAGGAGTTACTGTACCCAGGCTCTTCTGACACCTCTGTTTTGACAGCGCTCAGCCTCTCCTTCCCCTTTTGTCTGCCTTTCCTGGTGCTGTTGGTTTGCTGTGGGTGGTTTTCCTAATTAATTTAATCTCTAGTCTAGTTTTTCTGGGTCTGCAGATGCCAGAATGCTGAATTTATTTATCTCTAGTGTTTTTGTTGGCTGCTGTTGAGACACATTTTTTCCTCTTCTCTTTACCCTAACTCTTTTTGGAGGCTTCTAGACCCACATCAGTAAAGAATTTCTCTCTTGTGAGCACTTGTCATATATGTTTTCTTCAGTGTCGGGGGAAGTATACATTTTAAGTTATATATATATACATATATATGTGTGTGTGTATATATATATATATATATATAATAGGTCATATACAAAACCTGAGGTATATAGAGTTTTATCTTTATATACTTAACTACATCAAAATTTTAAACATTCTGTATGTTTTTCTATTGGGTTTTTGTCTTTTTCCTATACATTTGTTGGCTCTTTTTCTATATAAATCAGAAATGTTCATCCTTTATTTGTTGAAGGCGTAGCAGCTGTTTTTCCAGTTTGTCATTTGTCCTGTAATTCTGATTATGGTTCCTTTTATATCATATACCACTTTTATAATTTATCTAATTTAACTTTAAAAAAAATTTATTTATTGGCCACACTGCACAGCATGTGGGATCTTAGTTCCCTGACCAGGGATTGAACCCATGCTCCCTGCATTGAAAGGGCAGAGTTTTAACCACTGGACCATCAGGGAAATCCCTATAATTAATCTAATTTTAAAATGTCACCATGATGTCTATAGAATGGAGAGTATAAAGCCTTCACTGGTCGTGTTTTAAAGTTTGGATTTGTAGAGTATTCAGATATTGAAACAGAGACAGAGGGAAAGAGGAGAGGGGAAGAAAGGGAAGAAGGAGAGAGGGTGAAGACAAAAGGCTGATTTTTTTCCTACAAAGAAATCCATGGTCATCCGAGGCCCCCCTTTCTCTAAGGGGAGTGTTGTTCTGGCGATTTCAGCGTGTACTTGCCTCACGGAAGTTTCCCTGTGCTGAAGGGACTCCTCCTTCGTACGAGTTGCCCGTCCACAGAAGGCAGCCTCACGCCATTCTCTCTCCTGGTCTGCTCTCCTGCCGAGGCTTTTGAGATAAAAACTCCATAAAGCCACCTCTGTTTCCACACACTTTATTTTGACCTCTCAAAGGACCTACTGCTTTCTAGGTTCTGATAGAAATACTTCTGCATATCTAGCCTTCCTTTTTTTTTTTTTTGGATACTTAAGGCAGAAAGGCAGGCTGCTTTCTTTTCTTTTTTAACTTTGATTTTTATTATTATTTTATTTTATGTTTTTGGCCAAGCCCTGTGGCATGTGAGATCTTAGCTCCCTAACCAGAGATCAAACCTGGGCCCCTATATTGGCAGTGCAGAGTCTTAACTGCTGGACCCCCAGGGAAGTCTCCCTAACCTTCCTTTTTAGACTTTCACTTGAGAGCAGAGACCTCGTTTTTCTGTTGTTCTGTCTTGTCTTCACTTTCTTCAGCAGTCACTGTACAATAATTATTTATGAGTAAGCAATTTAGCAGACAGATCAACTTTTATCCATTCCTTTTTCCTACACTCTCTCCTGAGACCAGTATAGCCTTCCCAAAGGCTTCCGGGGCCTGGAGGTTTAACTCTGCATGTATTTTGCTTTCATAAGTAAGGTTGAGGTGTTGATTTGGAACCTGGTTGGAGTTTTGGGAAGAGAAAAAGGAATTTCAGAGCTGCTCATGTTGACCTCAGGATATTCCCAATCTAAAACCCGTCTAATCATGACCTTTTATTTTTCCAGAGCACCGGACAAGTGTTTTGCTTTGAGTGAAGTGATGGAGGGCAAATAGAAGTGTCATGATCTTTGCCCTCGTGAGGTATTCTCTAGTTGGAGATCTGTTTGGGAAAAGGGGTTACAGAATGCAGACATTCTATGAAATGGCTCTTCCGAGTTAACCCTCGTTCTGCTTTAATTCCCCATCCTTTCATTTCCTCTTCCTAAATGAAGCTGATTGGGGGTGTCTTTTTCAGAGCCAACTCTGTTGAGGTTCTTGGGGCAGCCAGAGTTCGCTGTCTTGTCATCCAGATAGTCTTCACTTGAAACCTGCGTTTATTCTTTTACTTGTATATTCATTTATTCATTCAATTAGTCATTCAACAAAACGTTGTTTAATCGATATTAGATTAGTCTAGTTTTAAGTACTTGAAGCGACTAAGCTCCTACTCTCTTTCTATTAAAAAGCTGATTTATTAGTGGAAGTAATGGATGGTAGGGATAAAATTGTTACTGAAAAACTCTCCCTGTTGGCTGTCTTATAACCTCCAGGTGATTCAGTAGAAAGAATACTATTTCTGTCTCCATGACATACTTTCAGGAAATAAGTAGAAATACCATGAGTAGAACATGCTATAAATACTCTTAAGAGTCTAGAGTAACCTGATATTCTAATTGGAGATGATTTCTGGAGAATGTGTTTCTAATACATGGCACGATGTTTGTCACAAAGTAGAGAACCAGTAAATGTTTGTTGGAAGACAGAATAATGAAGACTGAAGGCAGGAAATTGATGAGAGAAGTTACTTTGGGTTGTGGGTTTGGGAGGGAAAATCCGATTGGGAAAAGACCCTTGGGAGACTTCATTGCATATGGGTGGCTTATTATATCATTCTTTAGACCTTAGAATATTTGGAATATTGAAAAAAATTATATTCTCTCATCTGATTGATCTGTGTCTTTGCTGCCAAGTTCCAGCCTTACTGCTATAGAAGGTGCAGGGAGATGAGTTAAGCGGTAGTATTTATAAAAAACGTTTGCTTCAGTTCTTATCAGAGTTCTTTCCAGAAACAGAACATATGTTATTTTACAGAATATATGCTATTTTTTCAAGACTTAGGATGGAAGTCAGGGTGGATGTTAATGTTTTCCCTAGAATGTTCTGGTCCTGAACTGCATTTCACAGAAGTCCTGCTGATCATTCCACATTGATGGGCTAGAGGGGCAGAGAAATAAAGATCTTGGGAGCACAGATTCACGCGGTCATTTATTCCTCCCTCCCTCCTTTCCTTTCCTTCCTTTGTTAAAGGGGAGATAGGACCAAGCTGTGTAAGGGTGTAATATCGCTGAAAGCCTGAAGGACTCCTTTAATTTCTGTACCCTCACCCAAGGAGCTGAAGCTCTGAATTACTGTGTCTAGAAAAGACCTTCCAGAAAAAGGGTCGGTTGCATTTTTATGTGGATGTGACCAGAGTGGAGAGCGGGTGCGCCCTCCAGCCTAGCTGAAAGTGTTTGGGATCTGCCGCTTCTCGGGAGGTCAAAGGTGAGGTAGACTTTTTGTGGGTATTGTTCCCTTCCCCTTTTTTTATTCCCTTTCCTTGTTATCTCAGCTCCCAAGCATCAGCTTTGATGTCTATTGTTGGGACTTCAAGAGGACTCAGCACATAGGCAGGTGTTGCTTTTAGTGAGCAGGCGCGAGTCCCACGTTCTTCTGTTGCGGGGAGAGAAGTGGGTCCCATCCATTCCTTTTGATGCCCTTCCCCCGGGGCAGCCCCAGGCCATGCTCTTGGGAGCTGGAGTTGGGAATGAGGGTCCCGTACCTGAGGGATGGTGGGTGCACACCGGGACTTTCTCCTCTTATTTTTAAAGCATGTTGGAAAGGATCTGTCTTCCTTCAAAGCTGCTGAAGAGATGTTGTCTCACAGGCGCGTATTAAGGTTTCATTAATCAAAGACACTTCCACTGCCCCTTTACAGAAACACAACTGCTGTGGCTGTCCTCTACTGACAGGCCGCTAATTTATCTTTCCCGGAGGAAGGGAGGGTGAAAGGCGGGGAGGCAGGCGGGGGCTGGCCACGAAGGCTCCCAGGGTGCACACGTGCGGGCACATGCTGGTTTTTCACGTGTGTGTGCAGAGCGCTGGGCCTCAGGCCGCATCCCCTCCCCACCCTGCCCACGTGCCACGGGATCACAAATACTGGGAATATTTTGGAGATGGGTTTACATGGTCTTCTTTTTTACTTGCCCAAGGCGTTTTCACTTCCAACTTCCAGGTGGTGTATGCAAGTGTATGTTTGCTGAAATTGGGGGCAGAAAGACCTAGAAGAAAGAAACAAGAGTCTCCATGTATGTGCTTAAGTGAGGGGTAGAGGGAGGTGTTAATACTGGGGAGCTATTGGCCTGCATTGTACAGTCTTCCTTTTCAGCTTTGCTGAGTTACTCCTCGTTCTCAGGTTGGAATCTGACCCTCTGTAACCCTCAGCTCAGAAGATGGATATTTGGACCTTTGGAAACCTCTCAGGGCCTCCTAAGTAGGTGATTGAACATTGTATGTGTGTGTGTGTTTAAAGTTACATCTCCACTGGCGAGTTGCTTTGAACTCACTTTATTCAATTCATCAAATATTTACTGAATACCTACTAGATGTTTTTGGCTCTGTTGGAGAGGTAATAGTGAAGCATAAGCCTTTTCCTCGCTCATACTTTGGGGTTAGAGCTAGTAACAAATGGCTGTAATAGAAGACAGAGTAAAAACACATTTTCTAAGATAATTAGGAAATGCATTGGAAGCTCCAAGACCAGTGTGGCCCCGTCTGACTCATTCTTTCAACAGCTATTTATTGAGTTCTGCTACATAACAGACGGTGGGGATACAGGCATCCAAAGAAATGGTCCTTTTCACTGGGAATCTTGTAAGTTAGTAGGGGGACACACCAATCCCTTAGAATATAATACATATGGTGATAAAGTGAAGAGCATAGTATAGGGGGATTGGAGGCCAGCCATGACTGTGCTTTGCGAAAGGTTGCAGGTAAGACTTTGCAGAGGACGTGACATCTGAGCGGAGTTTGGGAAGACGAGAGAAAGATCACTAGTTAAGCAAGAGGGCAGGGCATTCCAGGTAGAAGAAACAGCATGTGCAAAGACCCAGGGGAGGAAGGACCAGAGAACTGCAGGCCACTGGATTTCACTGGAGCTTGAGATGTGTGATGAGGTAGGTAGAGGCCGTGGTTGCAGGCGATGTTGAGTCTACTAGGAAGGACTTTGCCAGCAAAAGGACATGCACGTTATTCTGTACATGTGGGGCAAAGTGTTGAAAGCGTTCAATCAGGAGAGTGCAATAGTAGGAAATACATTTTAGCAAGAGTCTGCCGAATGTAGAGTTAAGGATGGATCTCTGGGGGTTAGTTTAGAGTCAGGGGCACCACTTAGGAGCCTGTTGAGTGGTTTTTGGCAAGGTAGTGCAGGCTGAATTATGAGAGCAGCAAGGGAGGTGGAGGGAACAGGGCAGCTGGCAGATGAGGTGGACAGGTCTTGGTTGGGCAGGATCGTAAGGAGGGAGTTGGGAGAAACCCCCGAGCTTTGGCTTGGATGACTGGTGGGAATATAAAAAAAATTCTAGGTGGGAAAATTAAGTTGATGTTTTGAACGTGCTATTGGAGGAGATCTTGGGGGAAAACCATGTAGAAGTTATCTGTGTTTTTGCAGTGGATCTTGAAGGAAAGATATTTTGACAAGTCGAAGTTTTCTGTATATGAACTCAGTTGTGTTTATTGACTTTTGAGGATGCTTTAGAGTACATAAGAATCAGAAGTATCTCAATTCCACGGCAGAAAACAGTATTTTTGGAGTCCCCTGAATAATGAGACGTGTTTTCATCAAAGACCTTTGTTCGTGTGTGTGCTGACATCTGGAGAACAGAGATGGATATTTTCCTTAGGTCTGGATTCCTGAGCCATGGGCTCTTGCCTCGCTGCTAATTAATCCTTTGTAGTTAGTGACTGATGAAATCACGACTCTGAAATTTTAATCCTTGGCTGTATAGACACACCAGACTTTATCACAGGACCCCGGGTGTATGTCTGAAATTAGTGTTGAATCTATTGCATATTTGATGACTTTATAAAATCCACAGATTCTGGAGAAGACAGACTGGAGTGTTGGTAAGGTTTATTATTATTATTATTATGGTGCTTGTGTGTGCTCATTCATTTCAGTCGTGTTTGACTCTTTGTGACCCACTGGACCGTAGCTTGCTAGGCTCCTCTGTCCATGGGATTCTCCAGGCAAGAATACTGGAGTGGGTTACCATGCCCTCCTGCAGAGGATATTCCCAACTCATGGACTGAACCCTTGTCTGCTGTGTCTTCTGCATGGCAGGCGGATTCTTTACCCCCGAGCCACAGGGGAGGCTATTATTATGGTAATCTTGACTAATTCTTGAATGTGTATCATAGAATCTTAGAACCTGGAGACCATGCTGTTATCTTCCCTGAAGAAACTTAGGTCCAGAGATAGGAAGCAACCAGAAGCTTGGCTTCCTGCTTCATAGTTTCATTGAAGTTCATAGTTCTGACTGAGGAGTCAGTCTTGAGTGAGGGGTTAGGAAGAGAATAGTGTTTCTTTAAAAAAAAAAAAAAAAAAGAGCCTGAGGCATGTGTCTGTAGTGTGTTTTTGAGCTCTTGTGGTATTGCTTGTCTCCAGGCTGGAACAGTGAAGGAGAGGGAAGCGTGGATCACTTGGACAGTGACTTGGAGTTCAGTTGACATTTCAGGTTGACCTTTGTGATGAAGGATGCAGGGGGTCATATATGTGAGTGAATGACAGAGGGTGTGTGTGAGAGAGAGTATATGAGAGTGAGTGTGTGCACGCCCATGCCCATTCATGCTCCATCACTGCCTTCTCCTCTGGGAAGCCTGGACTTGCCTGTAGGATTTCCTGGGAAGAACTCCTATTAGGGACCCGCTAATTCGGTCTCCACGGTGTTTCTGCATGGTACAGAAGTCTCTCCTGCAAAACCAGAGAGAGGTTGCACAGGGTTGTGTGCATGGTGAGGGGTGTGGGGCCACAGAAGTTTCGGGTTGGACAGCGTGATGGGGGGCTTCTGTCCGGGCCCGCCTGGGTCTCTCCAGTGATGCGGAGTGTGGGTTTCAACAGCAGCCAAAGCACCACCTCTCCCCTAGTGTTTGTGTCAGTCCCTGTGCAGGTACTGTAAAAACCAGACTTTATTCATCACCACGAGAGGTATGTGGTAGGTATTGTTAGGTCGGGGTACAGATAATAGCGTGAAGCTCAGAGTGGTTACGTGCGTGGCCTGATGTCACCCAGCTGGGAGGGTAGGGCAGGGACCTTGACGGACACCCAGCCTTCCCGCTGCCACACCTGCCGCTGTGAGGATCGCTTTTTATCACCTGGGCTGTTCCCTCTGGAGTGAGGAGCAGCTCTCCTTGGAGGAGGGATTTCTCAGAAGAAAGACTAGAGTCTTCCGTCACAATGATACAAAGGGTAGAGTCCTGCGGACAGAGCTGGAGGGAGTGGAACAAGTTAGGTGGCTTTCTGGGGTCTTTCCAGGAGGGGAGCTGCTGAGAGACCAGCAGAGACTTTCTCTAATTTCCTGGGGAGCAGAGAGCCGTTGGAGCCACCCCCAAACCCCTCTGTTTCCAGGCTTCTCTCAGGACTCTGGGGGTGGAGCCAGCACTTGCTAATGAGTGGGGCTGAGGTGCAGAGCATCTGGTGGGGCGCAGGCGATGGAGAGGCTGTCCTTCCACCAGACTTGCTTAGGGTCCCTGGAGCTGCGTTCACCTTGAACCTAGGCCTCCTCTTCCCCTGGGTCACGCTGTCTCCTTTGCATAGTCCATTCTTGATCTCATCCTTTAAGACCGAATTCTCTTTGTATCTGCAGGTTGCTATACTCTGAAATGGGAGAAAGTGTCCTTCTGATTTGTCCCACTTTCTTCAACTCCTCTCCCTCTTGGTGTGTTGTTGTTGCTCCGTAGCTGAGTTGTTTCCGACTCTGCAATCCCATGGACTGCAGCAGTACCCTCTTGATGCCCACTGCATGCTCACCCCTAGAAACCACCAAGTTTGCATTCCTCGGCATTCTTCCTTGGCATCTCTTTGGATGAGTTCTTTATTCATCCTGATCACAAGCTCTAAAGGGTGGCAGTGTCATGGTCGGAACCAAGTCAGGGCCTTCTCTGGGACCTGAGAACCTTTGACAGAGTCAGTGGGTTATGGGGATGGTAATTGGAGCTCTGGTGAAGTGTAGGAGTTGAACAAGAAAGATGAGAAAGGGAAGGACCAGCAGGCACCTGAGGGTCCCTTCTTGTCAGCCCTTGTCTCTAAATCTTCTGCCCATCCTTCAGGGCTTTCTTCCCTTTCCTGAGAACCAGTGTAACCTCAGCCCCTCTGAGATGGCGTCTCAGCAGGGAGCCAGTCCCCACAGTCTGATGGGTGGAGGAAAGCTAGATGAAACTAGGAAACTAGGAAAACTAGATCCCTTCTCAGGGATGCCCAGTTGTAGTTCTTGTGTCCTGTGACATCCTGCCTGAGAAGCCTTAGGATTGCAGTCTTAGGTACAAAATCTCAGATCCCATTTGCCTGGTGAGGGAGCTTTTTCATTGACATGCTGCTGCTGCTGCTGCTGCTAAGTCGGTTCAGTCGTGTCCAACTCTGTGCAACCCCATAGACGGTAGCCCACCAGACTCCCCTGTCCTGGGATTCTCCAGGGAAGAACACTGGAGTGGGTTGCCATTTCCTTCTCCAACGCATGAAAGTGAAAAGTAAAAGTGAAGTCGCTCAATCGTGCCCGACTGTTAGCGACCCCATGGACTGCAGCCTACCAGGCTCCTCCATCCATGGGATTTTCCAGGCAAGAGTACTGGAGTGGGGTGCCATTGCCTTCTCCCATTGACATGCTAGGAAATGTTTAACAACTAATTCTACAAGATGAACAACACCTGATTTGTAGCGTTTCTAACCTTTATGGTAGAAATACTACCACTCTGACTGATTTGAAGCTGCTAATTCCCTCATAGTCTAGTTGGTAAAGAATCTGCCTGCAATGCAGGAGACCTGGGTTCAATTCCTGGGTTGGGAAGATCCCCTGGAGAAGGAAATGGCAACCCAATCCAGTAATGTTGCCTGGAGAATCCTATAGACAGAGGAGCCTGGCAGGCTACAGTCCATGGGGTCGCAAGAGTTGGACATGACTTAGCGACTAAAGAGAAGAGAGAGAGAAGAGAATGTGGAGTCATGGAGGCAGAGCTGGGAGGAGAGGTGCACAGTGATGTGAGCTTGTCCCAGAAGATCACGGCTCCTGATGCAAGCACCCATGTCCTGGCAGTCCTAGTCAGCCTCCAGAATGGAAATAAGATGGGGAGGGTAGTTCCTCACCAAATCAGAACATGAAATCCATGACTCTGTTCTTTGTCTTGACAATCCCATGAATTACGGACTTTGTTGTGATTGTCTGGGTCTTAATTCTGGCTGGCACCATGGCTATTTAGCAAACATACTGTAGACATTGCTGGGCTTCCTAGGTGACTCAGTGGCAAAGAATCCACTTGCCAGTGCAGGAGAGGCAGGAGATGTGGGTTTCATCCCTGGGTCGGTGATATCCCCTGGAGAAGGAAATGGCAACCCACTCCAGTATTCTTGCCTGGAAAATCTCATGGACAGAGGAGCCTGGCGAGCTACAGTCCATAGGGTTGCAAAAAGCTGTACATGACTAAAGCGACTTAGCATGCACACACACACGTACATTATCACATTTAATCATAATTATATCATCCCATGAACTACGGACTATTATTATCTCCATTATACAGATGAGGAAACTGAGACGTGGAATGGTAACTCACTTACTCAAGGCTATCGTGTCTCTAAGTGGTCAAGCCTGAATTTGAAACCAAGACTGTCTGATCCCAGATCCCAAGCCTTCACCCATATGTCATATTTCCAGTTTTATAGCATTTCACAGACGTCTCTGGATTTGGCTCTACTCCCAGGGGAGGGTCCTTGACTACAGTCTCAGCTCCCGTTGGCAACGCTTCACGTTGGGCTGTCAAGACAGATTCTCAGAGACGTGAGGTGTCATGGCCTTGGCTGTGGTCAGTTTGGTTGCAAGATACTGGCTGTCCTCTAAGACTCTTCTGAGCACCAAGACCACAGATTTCACCGAGGACTGAGATGGCTGCATTCTTCATAGACACTGGGTTTGCCTGTTCCAAAAATGGTGATTTCTATAGCAACCATTTATTCTAGCAGATGTGTGCCTGGTATGGTTGGCAGAGGGTGGGATCAGAAATGGAAACGGCCTTTTATTCTTCATTTACTGAATGCACACCCTCTGTGTGAGGCACATAAGATGGGAAAATATGGCATCCTTAGAGTCTGTGTAAGATCTGTGGCCGAGCAAAGAGGCAGTTGTTGTTTATGACTGACTTTTGTCTGAAGCTTGCATTGGGCCATCTTTGGTTTCTGGTTCTTTAAGGAGCGTTTTCTTGGCAGATGGACCTGGTGTCAGTTCAATGGATACTCTTCACTTTGGTTTCTGTAGAATGTGGGCATTTACTGTGGGGGTGGGGCAGTTAAATAAACACCTAGAAGACATTGCTTTGGCTCTTAAAGGCCTCAGTGTCTGTGTTCCTGTTTATTACTCAGGGCTTTTTTTGGGCCGTAGCTTTAAAAAAAGATTTGTGCCGGCTTAAAATAAACAAGACTATTTGTTGTCATAACACGGGAGTGTTCCATGGTGCCTGAGGGTAGGGATACAGCCCACCTTTGAAAGGCAAGTGAGCAGCCCTGAAAAGTATCTGTCGGAAACCAGGCAGTGTTCTCTTTCTCAGCAGCCCATGCACCTATTTGCATTTTTATCTCTCTGTGGCCCTCAGGATGGTCTGAAGATGACCATCCCAGGACTCCCACCCAGGTTTACCTGTAACAGGACTTAATTGAACTTTCTTGTCTGTGTCCCGAGGGACACAGAGAGGGAATCTGTTGCTGCATCTTGCATAGGTGTCTGCCCTTGGCTGCTCACTCACTGAAGGCCTTGTGGTAAGGGTCCTGTCTGAGTCTGCTCGGACCACCGTAACAGAACCCCACAGACTGGGGCGTTCTGACCAGAATTTATTGTCTTCCAATTCTGGAGGTTGGAAAGTCTAAGGTCCAGCATGGTCAGGTTCTGGTGAAGGCCCTCTTCCTGGCTTTCAGATGACCACCTCCTTGCTGTGTCCTCACAAGGCAGAGAGAGAGGGAGGGAGAGAAAGAGAGAGGGGAAGGGAGAGGAAGAGATGGGCGAGAGGGAGAGAGAAGAGAGAGCAAGGGAGCTGCTCTCTGGTCTTTCATTGTATAAGGGCACTAATCCTGTGGGATGAAGGCCCCACCTGTATGACCTAATTTAACCTTAATTACTTCCTTAAGGTCCCATCTCTGCTGCTACTGCTGCTGCCTGCTGCTAAGTCACTTTAGTCGTGTCCAACTCTGTGTGACCCCATAGACGGCAGCCCACCAGGCTCCCCTGTCCCTGGGATTCTGCAGGCAAGAACACTGGAGTGGGTTGCCATTTCCTTCAGTGCATGAAAGTGAAAAGTGAAAGTGAACTTACTCAGTTGTGTCCAACTCTTCGTGACCCCATGGACTGCAGCCTACCAGGCTCCTCCGTCCATGGGATTTTCCAGGCAAGAGTACTGCAGTGGGGTGCCATTGCCTTCTCTGAAGGTCCTGTCTCTAAATACAGTCAAATTGAGGGCTAGAGCTTCAACATAGGTACTTGAGATGGGGAGGGAGATACAGTTCAGTCCATGGCAGTCATCTAAGTATAGTACGGCTTTCAGATTCTACCCTTGAGCCCAGCAGATTGGAAGGAAGCTTTATCAGGCTCTTAGAAGGAGACTGCTATAGATGGAGAGGCTGAATACATTGTGAAGGCAACCCCACATGCCGTATTAGAATCTGAACCTCATTGTCAGTATGCTACCTTTGGGGTGGATGACTCTGCTGTTTGTGTATATATGTGCATGGATGTACTTGTGTGTATACACACGTATACGTCTCTCTATAAAGCTAGAGAGGACTTTCTGGAGAAGGAATGCAAGGATGTTTGAGGATGGCCCTGGGTTCCTGTCATCCCTCATCACACTGTAATCAGCTGC